>JABFPN010000226.1:0-58446 GCA_022817305.1 Leptoteleia sp. ZL-2020 | reverse complement strand
TTAGCTAACATGCGTTTACACCATATGTTAGCTAAGCATTGCGAAGCAAACAGATTGGCCAACCTAAATCGTTGATGGCAAAATAATAGGTGTCCATGATTCACAGAAAGCGGGTGTACATAAATATATGTTCAAGTCTATTCAGCACTTTCGTGCTTCAATTGTTTATTACTAAGAAAGTGCTGAATAGACTAGAACATACCCCATCAGAACAGAAGGTTTCGAACGTTTTTAAAACGTTTTACAAACTAAATAACGTTTCTAGATCGTTTTAAGAACTTTGTACGTTTTTAAAACGTTCTTAAAACTTTTTGTTCTGATAGGGTATATTTATGTAGACACAATTTAAAAAAAAAACATTAATCTACAGGTTCTTCCGCCATTTTGTTTCAGCCATATTTAATTGGAGTCGTTTCAATCGTAATACGTCGTTATCGAACTAAAAAACTTAAAGAAACCAACATTCATATAAACTATAAGAATAAAAAAATCAATTTTGAAATTGTGTTTTTAAGCCGCCATTTTGGTTGCTGCCATCTTGAATTTCTCAACGTTCATACTCAACTATTATTGGCTATGGTCCATGGACGCATAATTTTTACTTAACGAACATACCACGATCCTGCTTTGATACAAAAATATGATTTTTATACAAAAAATTTCCGAAAAAAAACAGTTTTTTTCACATAACTGACTATAACTTTTTCAAATTCCATTTTCGAAACATTTGCGAAGTAGATTCTGAAAATACATGAAATTTCCTTCATAATTTCATATATTATGATTTTTTGCACGGACGTATTCGCTAAGTTACAAACCGTTGAAAAACGTCATAAAAATTCGTCCGTTCAGGCGCTAATGGGTTAATTCAATTCAGCGATTATTTATAATCATTATACATATATTGTAATAACGATACATTTTATTCAGAATTTCAGAATTGTTAAAAATTATTTATATTATTTTTAAGTATGTAAAGTGAATTACTGTTTTGTAAAAATAATAAGATATGTTACATTATCATTTTCAATATTTTCATTCGTGGAATTTATAATATTCCATTAATGGAGTTGTATTAAATACCCTAATAGCACACAATATTTATATAATATCTATAAAATATTTATAATGTTAGTAAATATTTAGAAAATATTATTGTAATCACGAAATGTCCGGAAGAATAATATAATATAAGTATTTTAAAAATATCTTCAAAACATCGAAGAAAGAAAAATATTTATATTGAAAAATATTAACATTATGTTATTTTAATATATTCATAATGTTAATTAATAACAACGAAATTTATATTGAAATTTTTAAGTTATAAATATATATTAGGCAATATTTAAGGAATATTAATAGAAAATATTTTTTGATACTTTATAAATATTTGGTATATATTTTCTTACGGACATTTAGTTATTCAAAAAATATTTATTAAATATGTTTAAATATTATAAAATATCATGCGCTATTAGGATATGTTTCATTTACAACTTCAGTTTGCCGAGCGAAACTGAAAAGCAGCCGCAGATTTCATTAGATTCTGTGCAACAAAGAGGCCTATACATAACAAAGGACGAACGATATGAAGGACCGACATATATCGTTTACTCGTTCTCGCATTGACTTTACCGGCGCTTTCGGCCAGAGTAGTTCACAAATTGAAAAAAGCGGCCGTGGTGCGCTGCGATCGAAAACGGCCGCGGGAGCCCAATCTGGAAGCACTGGTCACCACTTACTGGACAATTAAACAATATTCAGTTTTGATAAATTTATTCAATTTTTTGAATCAACGGAATAAATTATTCAATTGTGTACAATGTTGTATGCGATATTTTTCTTAATATACAAGTAAAGTAGTATTTTACATGTTTATTCAGTGTGCTACAACATAACCTATTTGAGACGAACTTATACGCGCGTTATGAATTTGGCATTTTGTACACTAGTGCATTTTGTTTCATGACTGCTCTAGTGCACAAAATACGCTATGTTACAAAGTGTCTTTACACACAAAATTCCTTTAAAATAAATAAAAGGAAACAAGAAAACAAAAATAAAATATATATGAAAACTAATTCTGAGAAATGATTAACTTTCCGTTTACAAATTTAAATAACGTATGGTATGATATTTAACATTGTAAGAACAATTATTTTGTGTATATATCCATGCTTTTGTTTCTAATTATACTTTTAGTATAATTTTTAGCAGATTTCAATCACAAAACCAATTCATACTTTATTAAACTTTGCAAATAAGATTGTTTAATTAATATATATAACTGAAGTCTCCAAATGTAAGAATGTTCTTTCAATTTTAACGTTCTTTAATTTTACTGGTTTAATTACAGTTCTTTTAATATAATAACTGCTTTTATAATATATCTTTAATTTTATTTACCATATAAAACAAGATACAGTTTCAAAATATGTTAATAAAATATACAACATTTTTAAACTAGATATGCTAATAATACACATTTTTCATATATAATATAGCATTTTATTTTTTATCAAAAAAGATAAGGACTATCTAAGGCTCCAAAACCAGCAGCTACTCCTCCTTCATTAGATGTTTGTAATTTAGTCCTTAAAAGGAAACCCGATGGATAATTAACAGCAATATGTGTTTGATTTCTGCAAAGGTTAATAATATTAGTAAGAATACGATATAAGTGTAATCAATTATAAAAAGAATAAAAATTATATACGCTTACCCAAGTATGACTCCATAGATACCAAGTTCTGACACAACACTTTTCAATTCATTATTGTCATTGCTATTAGATCGTATCAAATAATTTTTTTGTGGAGGCGGTTTAATTTTATCCATTAAAATATATTTAGTTTGTTCTCTTGTACCTTTTATTTTTTCCAACATTTTCTTCATGTCTTCATCATATAAGTTATGTCCACCTCCTTCTCTTTGAGGTTTCAGTACAAAATTTTCAGGATCATCCAAAGCTAGTTGTACAGCTTTATTTCCAGCGTCATCCTTTTTAATGAAGTATACAACGTTTCTTAATAAAAAGAAGTATGATAATAGTGAATTCATTTTAAAGTTACAGAATATACTTACTAATTCCAATGCATATAAATTTACAAACAAGTCTTGAACTTTTTTCATTTCCTCGTCATTTTTTGTAAACTTTTTTAAAACACTGGCTTTAGATAACATTTGTTGAATCTAAAAATGATTAAATTATAATTTGTGAAATTTCTTATGAGTAAACAATTGCAGTAAATTCATAATAAAACTGATAAATGTTTATATAACAAAATGAAAAAAATGTTATTTTAAGCTTTCTGGCAATGATTTAAAGAATTTGATTCATTAGCAATACCTTTTTAGTTCCTGCCAATTGATACTGAATGGATGGACATTTAATAGCATTTGATCTTTCAATTGTCAAACGTATTTCCCACTCATTTTCTGTGGGATAAAAAGAAGGATCATATCCGCTTCGAAAATATACCACTGATACTTCATATTTATCTCTGAATTTTAGAAAGTAAAATTAATGTTATTTTTGACATTAAATTGCAACTTATTTACGGAGAAAAATAAATTGAAACAAAAACAAAAATGTTCTTTTATTCGAGTTTCCAACATTTGACCTTGGTGTTAGAATATAAATATTCTGAATATATTATATAATTTAACAATAACTTTATAAATAATATTAAAAAATAAACGTATTAACAAATTTATAATTTGAAATGCAAAATTCAAAACCTACACGATTAATTCATTATTTGGACCTAATTTAGCATGTTGGGTCAGATTTGTTAAACTTCTCCTAATTACTTTTACTTTTGGATTAATTATCTGCAGATGAAATTCGATTGATCTTTGATCCGAAAAATTAACTGTATAATCTTCAACGACAAATAATATTACTGATCTGAAAAGTAATAAAGATTAAAATTTGTATCTCTAATATTTTAGAACAAAAATTAATTACAAAATACTTACTTTGGGTTCTTATAATAAGACCATGCATCTATCAATCCTCCAGAAATTTGAAGTGCTGCTTTGTTATCTAATAACTGAAAAAATGTGCATATTAAAGTTAGAATAAAAGAAAAATGTAATAATTTATTACATAGTTTATATTTATTTAAAATTAAAAATAATTACTATAAATTACATTGTTTAATTTGTCCGAATATCCCAAGATTGATAAAATATATCTGTAAAAAAGAATATTTTATAATAAAGTTTTAAGATTATAGAAACTTATTAAAAATTTACCTATGCCATTCACTAATCTTTGTGGATAGACCACCAAAACTGGATGCAATTGTATTAATTTCAATTTGTTTAACTTTGTTTGTATCATTATGCAACATGTAATCACTTCTTAAAATTCCCAAATTATAAGCCTGTCAATTATAAAAGGAATGTATTAGTTTAAATATTTATCAACAAAAAAAATAATGATGAAAAATATACAACAACTTACAGTTAAAAATCATCATACTTTAAATTTATTTAAGAATAAATTCTATTAAGTAATATTTACTCAAGTTAACATTAATCTTAAAATATGTTAATAATAATAATAATAATAAATATTTTACCTTAGTAAAGTTTTTGTTTTCTTTATAAACTGTTTCATAAACTTTAAATAAATTTCTTGTGTATTCATCATTTTTTATAGTGCTAAAATTATAGAATGTGACTATTAGTTAATAAAAAAATATGAAATTATGAATATAAATCAATTGAATTAAGTAGTTTTTAATTTATTACTTGCTCAAAGATGTGCATAAAAATTCATGATCATAAGCAATTTTGTGGATTATTTCATTAATTATTGTCTGTACATTTAAAACTTTCTCAAATTCATCTTTAGGAAATGTAGATGGCAATAATAAAAAAGGTGCAATTTCTGCTTTATCTTGACTTAACGTACGAGGTCTCAAGCATAAACCTGCAAAATTAATCAAAATTACATTTTATTGAAATGTTTAAAAATTTTAATTAGTCAATTCTAAAAAAGCTTTTTATTAATGTAATAATCTAATAATTGTTTCTTACCATGGGTAATAGCCCAATCTTGTGCTTTTTCAACAATTTCGTCGATTTCATCGTCTGGGAATGGTAATTTGACACAAGAATTCAATTCTGACATTTTTAAAAGTATATAATATTACACAAAGGTTTGTTTACTCCTGCAACACCAAAAAATAAAACAAATGATTAATTTCATGTTATTTATAAATAATTCAAACGTTACAGCTGGTATTACATGAAACTTACATAAAATTCTTAATATTAATGAAAATTATTGTATCATTTCTAAAAATATTGTTAACTTAATTGCAACAATTAATTGTTATGCTGCGATAATTCGCAATGATGTAATAAGCAGAAACGTGACGTATTTTGCGAGTTTAAATATTTGTTCGTAATTTTCTAAAATATATTTTTATTTTAATGATATTTCTATATTTTAATCTCTTTAATATTAAAAAGTACACATCTTACAGAGTTTTTGAATACTGTAACCTTTCTTTTTCGTATGTTTCCAATAACTGTCACGCTGTTGAGTACAGTTGTTGTTTGATGTCATGTGATTTACTTATGAGTATTTAACTTCTTAACATTAGTCAAAACAGAAAATTTTACTGAATTAATTTTTTGTTAGGATATGTTTATGTTTCTTGTTAATATTTTTTTACATAAAAATTAGACTTTTATGATAAGTTTATATTGTATACTCTAAAATAATTTTGTTGAAAACAACCCTAACTAAAGCTGAGATAGAATATACATTTATTAAAGTCAGAGTCAATCATAATAATAATTAAGCACCATAGTTCTGATAATCAGTACACAAAATTCATAATATTGGCCATAGAGTCCAAGATTGTCAGAAGATGTAATGGTTTTTAACATCTCATATTTCTCTCACTATATATATATATATATATGTATGTATATACACATTCATTCATTCAAATGTTATCATAATAGCATTTCTTGTAATTAAATTTATAAAAATATATTAGATTTGTATAATATTGTATAATAATTTATGTTACAATATTCAATTTTGTTAAAATATTTTATTTTTATTAATTACATTTATTTGTAATGGTACATCAATGTATGTATATTTCTTTTTAATTTTAAATTTATAACATTACAGATAACTGGCTACAGTATTGAGAAGTTTGAATGATTCAAAGTGAAGTAACCTTTTGACACGTGTTAGCTTTCATTCTCTGCTCTGAATAAACGCATTTCAAATACATATAAGCTATACTGCTTGGAATGAAATCCTGGTGAAAATTCAAAGGAAAATATGCCTTTTACTGAAAAATATTTGAGTGAAAAATTAACCAAGGAACTAAATCCTGAGCATATCGTAAGTTTGATATAAGCACTTTTTATCGGTAAAGGTTAACTTAAATTATATTTTACTTTTAAATTATAATTTGGTAGTTCTTTTACAGTATAGATGGTATATGATGATTACACTGAAATTGTAGATACCAAACAAATAAATTTTATATTTTAATTTTAGTATTCAACATATTAACTTAAAAAAAATGGCAAAATTAAAAATCATATATAATTATTTTATTATTATTTCTATATTACTCTAAGATGTTTTTATAACTTCTTTGGTAACTACTTTCATCACTGAAAGTCATTACAACAGTAAATATATTATTAAAAATGTTTACAAATATTTCTATAATTCTTATGTATTATTATAATTATAATAAAGTTAAATTACAAGAATATACATAATTATATGTATGATATTTAAGAGACACTTTTCTTGAAGTCATTTTGTGTAGGAATTTAAGATTAATAATAAATGTTTAAGTAAACCTTTACCGCATTAAATTTATAATACAAAGGTAATATCATACTGTACATAAAGAACTTTTTAGTCTTCGTTAATTGAATTAATAAAACCACTAATTTATTACTTCTTAAGTCAACCTTTACCAATTGTTTACAATTTTAATACCATAATTTTAAACTAAATCTTCAAATTTTTCAGTGAAAGGATCACAAAAAAGCAATAAAACTTCCCACCCACGCATTATATAAAACAAAGAACGAGAAAAAACCATCGTTTAATGAATTAATATCGATTATATAACTTCAACCATGTATATTAAAACGCTTAATTTCACTTCTGTCGAATTTGCTGACAAAGTGCGATTACTTATTATTTTTTGCGTATCGCTTATATTACGGCTAGCCATAACTCAATACCCATACAGTGGTCAAAATAAATTTCCAACGTATGGGGACTACGAAGCACAACGTCATTGGCAAGAGGTGACTTTAAATCTTCCAGTTAAGGAATGGTATATCAACTCATCACGAAATAACCTGGATTATTGGGGCTTGGATTATCCCCCATTGACTGCGTATCATAGCCTCATATTGGGGTACATTGCACATTCTATAAATCCCAAATATGTTGCTCTTCACAAATCTCAAGGTTATGAGTCTAACGCTCACAAATATTTCATGAGAATGTCTGTTGTTTTATCTGACATACTTATATACATTCCAGCAATGTTATTCTTTGTCTTGACCTTTTTAAAATTCAAACCCAAATTAAAAACTAATGCTACTGATAATATTTTTGATTTTTCCACTAGGGATCTTCTTCTTGCTACTATTTTATTCTATCCTGGTTTAATATTAATTGATCATGGTCATTTCCAATATAATTGTGTCTCTTTGGGGATGTTTGTGGCAGCAGTAACTGCAATACTGAACAGTCATCTAGTCTTAGCTTCTGTTTTATTTGTCTCAGCTTTAAATTATAAGCAAATGGAATTGTACCATGCATTACCTTTCTTTTTTTATATATTAGGTTTAAACCTACTTAAAAAGAAGCCCCTGTTAACTTGTTTGCGCAAGTTAGCTGCAGTTTCATTCACAGTAATTTTAACCATGATAGTCATATGGTGTCCTTTCACAAGCAGAGGTGAAACAGTTCTGGCAGTAATAATAAGACTTTTCCCTTTAGCCCGAGGAATTTTCGAAGACAAAGTAGCAAATATTTGGTGTGCTATTAATGTAGTTTACAAGCTTCGTGAAACATTTACGAACATTCAATTGGCGCATTTATGCCTTTTTTCCACAACAATGGCACTTTTACCAAGTTGTTTGGATTTGTGCTTTCGGCCAAGTAAAGACAAATTTATAGTGGCGTTAATCAACTCTTCTTTGGCATTTTTCTTATTTTCATTTCAAGTTCATGAAAAATCAATTTTATTAGTCGCGATTCCTGTATTGATGCATTTTTATAGTGATCCTTTGCCTTGTTTCTGGTTTCTTATGATTTCAACATTTAGTATGTTGCCTTTATTAATAAAAGATGGTCTTGTTGTTGGTTATTTTGGTCTTAGGACTTTTTATGCATACTTTATTAACGGTATTTGGTTTTCAATTAAACAAGGTGATAAATTAGAGGTGAAGAATTATAAAAAAAGCAAAGAAAGTTATGGTTGGCAAAATTTAGTTTTACAATATATAACAAATGATAAATTGTTGAAAAACTTATTAAATATTTCTATGAAAGGTATGGATATATTAAGTGTGATCAGCATATTTTTAAATCCTCCGAAGAAATATCCAGACTTGTATGCATTGTTGATTTCTGTTTACGCTTGTGTACACTTTATAATATTCTTTTTATATTTTAATTATAAGCAGATTTTCACAATGAAAGAAATATCTCGTAAAATGAAAATCCGATAAATAATTAAGAATTTATATAGTGGTTTTTCAAATCATTCAACAACGAATTAAAAAATTACAATTTTTTGATTTGTTCTTGTTCATTTGCCTATTAATAAAAATGAAATATTCAAGGTTATGTTCAAAATCTTCAACATACAGATTTAGTTCCAAAATAACTTTGTAAATACTCGAGTTTTCCTTATTGGGTGATACGAACACTTTGAATCAAGTTATTACTTCATAGTCATATGATTTTTATAAACGAAATCATTAAAGCCGATACTGCAGGTTGTTGCCTGTGTTTTAAACATCATCGTAATGGATAAATTACACACCAAAGGCCAATGAATAACAACAACGGATTGCAACATATAATTCTTGTTAACGTTTCCTCATGTTATTATGTTTTAATACTTTATTTTTAATAGGGATTAATTTTCTATTTATAAAAGATTAATTATCTATCCATAATATATAATTGTAAGAATTTCTATTGTACATAATAATAAGTTCTCTGTATGTGAAATTAGTTTCAAATCTATCATGTTACTTATTGTAAATAAATAAATTTTATATAATTCAAAATATTTGTATTCATTTATTTTAATAAAATATATATTTAAATGCACATTCATTATAAATATCATTTGATAGCACGTGATAAAATTATTACTTTTAGTATTATTTTCAATTCATATACATATTTATTAAAATTTTATTCTAGGATGTCATAGATAGTTCAGACGGTTGTGGAGCAAAGTTTACAGTGGTAATTGTTTCTGAAAAATTTAAAGGAAAACCTTTACTACAACAGCATAGGTATATTTAAGTTTTTTTAAACAAATTGAAATTTATTAATACATTATTCCTATATTCTATTAAAACACTTTGTCTCGTTGCAGGCTTGTTAATTCAATTTTAGAAGAAGAACTGAAAGAAATACATGCTTTTAGTTTAAAAACATTAACTCCTGAACAGTGGGAAAAACAAAAATCTTAACTTGTTATACAGAAATAAACTTTTATAAATGTGGAATCTCAATTAACTGTTTTAACCATAAAGTAGTAATAAAGTAAAAATATGATTGCATTTAAGTTATCAGCTCCAGGAAAAGTCATACTTTTTGGTGAACATTCAGTAGTTTATAATAAAAAAGCCGTCGCAGGCAGCATAGATTTACGAACTACATTATCTTTTAAAGAAGATTCTCCCGATAAAACATTTATCACCATATTAATGCCAGATGCGAAACTAAATAAAACTGTCTCCATTGATGACATCAAAAACTTTTTTCTATCTCACGATGACATAATTAAATTGTATGATTTAAATCTTGAGGCTTATATTAAACTTATCAAATCGTTTGTAGAAAGCATTGGTTACGAGAGTAAAGAACAACAGTTATGCCTGCAGGCGTTATTTTTTATTATCATTGCCATTTACCAGTCTCGAGATATAGAAGAGATGAAACCATTTATAATTGAAGCTAAAACACAATTATCAATTGGATCTGGTTTGGGAAGTTCGGCCTCTTTTGCTGTTTGTTTAGCTACTGCCTTTTTGCATTATACCAGTATTTTATCGGATAAAACATTTGATCTATGTGAAGCTTATCTGAAACAAGTATCTGATTACGCTTATAACTGTGAAAAACTCATGCATGGCACACCATCTGGAATTGACAATACTATTTGTACTTATGGATCTCTTTTATGTTTCAAGAAGGATGCACCTTCTACTAAATTTCCTTGCCACATGGCAATAAAAATAATGCTTGTTGACACAAAAGTACAGAGAAGTACAAAAACTTTGGTAGGAAAAGTTCGAGATAAAAAAGAAAAATATCCAAAAATTGTTGATCCAATTCTAGAAGCAATGGATAATATTGCAGAAGAAGGAGTGAAAAGTATAGGATGTATAATGAAGTCACAAGAAGAAAGCAAGGAATATTGTGAAGAGTACAAAAAACTTAAAGTATGTCTCCACTTCGCCTGACTTCGCTTTAACTTTCCTTCGCCATTACTTTATATTTCTTCGGCTTGTATATTATATATTAAATTGATTGATTGTTTACATAATTAACGAATGGTATAGTAACGTGATTCTACATAATTAACGAATGGTATCGCAGCTTTAGTTTCAAGTAATACAGAAGCCGAAGAGATCTCAAGTAACGGGGAAAAAAAGTCAAGGTGAACTGAAGATTGTAATGCTACTTTAGAGCTTCTTAATTAATTATTAATGACAAAGTAAGCAACTTTTAGTAATTATAATTATCAAAATTATTTTCAGAATTTGATGGAAATAAATCATGGATTATTGAACTCTCTGGGAGTATCTCATCCAGCTTTAGATACAATTTGCACAGAAGCAAAAAATTGTGGATTCGCCGCTAAATTGACTGGTGCGGGTGGTGGTGGCTATGCATTCATTTTAATACCAGCTAATACGTCTGAAAACGAAATTGAAGTACTTACGAATAAATTAATTAATCATGGATTTGGTGTACAGTTGACCACTATTGGTGGAAAAGGCGTTGAAATTGAAGATTATAAGTCTTCATAAATAATTGGCTATAATTTGTTTAGAACAACATATGTTGCGTGCCTAAGAGCGCACTGCCTTTCAAATGTTTTTCATCAGCACAATAAAGTCATTTATTAAAATTTGCTGTTTAATTGAATAATTAATTTACACTTACCTCTTTCGTTCATACAACACTTAACATTTTCTTTAAGGTGAAAAGTCACTCGACGTATTGTAACTCTTGCGACTCTTCTCAGAAAGCGATCTTTTGGAAATTGTTTCATTAATTATTTAGATGTTTTAATATAAGATATGTGATAATTAATTTTATTTCATTCTTTAGTTTATTAAATTATTAATTAACAAAATATTTTAATCGAATTCATATCAATATCACATTAATTTTATATAATACGAAGAAAAAGTTCAGTGAAATTTGTTTGTAGTAAGGTTTATTTTATCTCTTTATTTTTTTATAAATTTATAAATAAATATTTCGCGTCAATATTTATTTACATAGAATGTATATAAACATATTTCAGATTTCAAAATTTTAGATGAAACCCACCTCCTACGGCTTGTTGTCTACCAGATTCCATAGCACCCATGTGAAAACCTGACGAACCTAGTGTTTCTTCTGCTTCATCCTCGAGTTGTTTATATTCTTTACCACCACTAGGTGGTTTTGGCGATGCATTACCCTGTCTTTGACCAAGTTCAGATTTTGCTGGCCATGTTGGAAACATATTAGGACTTATAGCTTTGGGACTCTCCTTGAAATATAGGTGTTTTAAAGCATCTTCTGCTGTAATACGCTGTGCAGGGTCATACGTCAAAAATCTATAAAAGTAATATAAAAGATTAAAAAAATAAGTGCTATTTCTGTTACGAATGCTAATTCGTGTTGTACAATTTTAAACCATTTTTTTATGTCCTTTGGATGTCAACAAACAATATTATTAACTTTGTTCCTTTAATTTGGCCTTTCAAATATTTCCAAACATTACTTTTGTATGCAGACAATATTAAAAACGTTTCGTTATTCAGTTCCATTATATTTATTTATTATATTCTTTATAAATAAAAAAATTGTATCATACATACTTGTTAAGTAAGTCTATCCCTAAATCTGATAAACTGAATCGTTGTCGCAAATTGTTAACCGGATAGTGGGCTAAAGGTATTTTAGACACCATTGGGAGTTTACTATAACCAGGCCATGTTTTTTCACTTGGTGTTCCCAATTCTTTAAAAATTCTATTAATCTGATCAATCTCAGATTTTCCAGGAAACAGAGCTTCCATTCTTAAAAATTCAGCAAAAATGCATCTGAAATTTAATATGTATTATTGTCAATTTATAAAAAAAATTATTAAGTACTCTAAGGCTTTTTTTTATTGTAAATAAAATGTACATACCCAACTGACCACATATCTACAGGAGTACTGTATATTTTACTTCCTAGTAGTAACTCTGGCGCTCGATACCATAAAGTCACAACAATAGGGGTATAATTTCTTAAAGGAGAACCATATTCTCGAGCCAAGCCGAAATCACCTATAGAGAATAAAAATATATTGTTTTAAATTGAACATGGCATTTGAACTCTTTTACTTTTTTTTTAGGTTTTTTATTTATTTCACTATTTTATCATGTTACTTTTTTCTTTAGTAAATGATATTTAATACTAAACTGATTTCATAAATTATTACTTACCAACTTTTAAAATTCCTCTATGACTTAAAAGTAAATTCGATGTTTTCAAATCTCGATGAAGTATCCAGTTATCATGTAAATGTGCTACAGCCCTAAGTAATTGATCCATTAAACATTTGACTTCGCCCGGAATGAAAACTTGTTTTTTAAGTTTCATAGTTTCTATGAGAGATTTTAAATCATGTTCCACATAATCCATTACAATAAATATCTTATCCATATTACTTCCAACAACAATTTCTCGTACCGTTACAATATTTGGATGTTGCGCTTTGAGTAGAGTATTTATTTCTCGTAAATTAGTGATAGGAAATCCTTCTTTTTCCTTCTCCATTTTTAATCGTTTTAATGCAACAATTTCATCTGTGCGCTTATCTCGAGCTCTGTATACAACGCCGAACGTACCTTCTTCAATTCGATTCAGGCATTGGAACTCTTCGACACTTCTGCAACCTTGAATAGCGGGTAAATATGGAGGTAATTCCGGTTCTTCTTTTTTTTCTGGTTTTTCTTCCACTGTCTTATTACTTCCATTGACATCAACATGACCTGGAGAATCTCCATCAGAATGATCTGATTTGGCTAGTCTTTCAACAGACAAGGGACTTGGATTATTATAATCTGAACCTCCGGAATCATCTTCATTAGAATGTTTTGATTCATTTGAATCATCCTCATCATCGCTACTTGAATCTGAAGAAGCTGATGAATGTCTTTCAGATGATCTTTCTCGTATGCTTCTTTGTTCCTCATCTGAAGAGTGCCTTGATCTAAGAAAAAATATACAATTCTTTATTCGAAATAAAATACAATTATATTCATTATAAATATTTATGAAAAGTTGATAATAGTATATTTTGCTATAAAGGAGGGGATGCAGCGATATCAAAGAGTGTGAAGTTACTCCCGAGCGAATCGAGGAGGGAACTATGATTTCTTTCCAATATATTTTTGGTCCTCATTTAGTAAAGTATTAAATGATAATAGCTGAAACTAAACTACTTACTCTTCAGATTTTGATTTGTCATCAGAATTTTCAGGACTAATACTTTCATCTGACAAAGCCACAATAGATGGATCTGGAGTAGGATCAGGACTTAGTGGCCGTTTTTCACCTCTTTTTAATCGTCTAGCTTCTAATTCTAATCTTGAAACTTCTTTTCTACGTGCCATTTCTCTATCAGCCTCAAGGAGTCTAGAATATACATCGGAATAACTATATTTTAATTATTAAACCGTCCCACAATTGACAGATAGTAATTATTAACCTTTAGCTAATGATATTAACCTTTAGCTAACAAAATAGACTTTATTACAAAACATTATATGTATAGGTAAGAAGCTTAAAAACGTGTTTTATTGGTTTATTAGAAATTTTTGTTTACAAAGTGCCAGTGTCGGATGATTAGATAATGGTTATCTTGAACTTTTTTAATGTAGTTTACATTTTATTAGATAAGAATTATGTAAATTTTTAATTTTACCTTTCTTTGCGTAATTCCTGTTCAGTCATTTCTTTAATATCTTTTGGTTCTATAATAGGCATCACATCTACATCCATATTCTGATCTTCAAAACTGTCAATTATTAATGTGTCTCTCATTTGCTTTTCACGTTGAGAAACTTCACGTTCAATCTTGTCCCGGCTTTCCCTTTCACGTGTTCTATCATGTTTATGTCTTTTATGACGCTTTGTACCATCAGATCTATCCATCATCTCAGCTGAAGGAATTTCTCGATGTCTATGTTCCTCCATTCGAATATCAACTCTTCCACGAGAATCTTCTATTATTGAACGAGATTCTCTGTGTTCACGAAGATCTTGTATATGTATATCACGGCGAATTTCTCGAATATCTCTTGTCTTAATTGGAATGAAAGAAGTAAATATAAAACGATTAATATAATTCTTTTTATTGTTCATTATATATTAAAATAATTCAATTAAATATGGTTTAGTAGAGAAACTATTTGTTATTTGTTTAAGAAATTAACTAAATTATTAATTTTTCATAAACAAATAGCAAATCAAACACATACCTCTCTAGATTCTTCCAATCGAATTTCACGTCGTGTTTCACGAACTTCTCGCGAGTCCTCTCTTCTTTCACGTCTCTTGTCCAAAAGCCTGGAAAAATATTATTATTAATTAATGTTCCAAAATATCAAATTTAATCATTATTATTTTTTCACGATATTATTAATATTATTTAGAGATAAGCGACTCACCGTTCCCTTAAATCTTCCAGTTCTCTATCTCCAGTATTCCTATCTTTTCTTTCATGTCTGGATGTTTCTCTGGAGTCTCGCGAATGAACATCTCGGTCATTTCTATCTCTATCTCTTTTTGACAAATCAGGTCTATCTAAAAGATCAAATTCATGTGTTCTATGTCTATGTCTTTTTACTTCTCTGTTTCTATCTTCCCTGCGATTGTGATGCTGAGATCTTCGTTCTTTATCATCCCGTGAACGTTCCCTTCTGTCATACTTTTCCATTCTTCTATGAGATGAACCAGATTTTCGATGCTTTACAGTTGCTTGAGGAGGTTTAATGTCTAAAGAATCTGCTGTATCAGCACCATCTTCAGAATCACTATATAATAAAATAGATAAATCAATATATAATACATATATATTTGATCATATAACAAATCATGAATTTTGATCAAGTTACTTTAATAAAATTGTTTATAATTTACCGCGCTTATAAAATGATTAAAAATATCCAAAAGTCAACAAGAACAATATTGTTTACATTCAGTACAAATAAAGTCTTTCATAGTCTCAAGGGTAAATAGATAAGCTTCCTTATGCTAAGGTCGAATGTTTGAATCTCGAATAAAAACATAAGTTGTCTGAGGCAAATATTAATCAAATAAAAGAAAATGAAAATAATTTTTTAGAGTCAAGTTAATAAAATTTCATCATTAGCATTTATATATATGTTCATAAACAATGTTTAAAAATTGTACATATTTGTTAGTTTTCACAGTTGTTAAAGTATGTAAATTTTAAAATTGATGTTTTTTATTGCAGGAAAGCACTTGTTAATTTAAAATATCTAAACACGTACCCATTTTTTGATAACTTTTTTTCTTTTAGTTTACGTTGGATCTAATTTGACATATAATGTTTTTATAGCTGTTTATCTTTCAACTACAATTTAAAATATAACATCGCGCCAGGAAAAATTTTAGCACCACAACAAAAGCTAAAGTGGTTGTTGACTCTGTGGGATGGAAATTTTTCTGTGCCACAGCATTAACCAATGTGGCTTCTGCTATGGTGTTAAATTTTTTCCATGCAGGATAATTTGAAGTATAAAAATTTGATTTTAAAACTCTAAGTACTTACAGCTTATGACAATTATTTATCTCTGTGTAATTTAATCTTTTCTTAGTAGAACATTATGAATCATTCTTTTATCCCAAAGACAATTAATTTGCATTATCTGTAAAAGAAAACTGTTGAACGAAAATTTACTTCTATTTTATTATATGTATTTTCAATATATATGAAATGAAATTAGTTCAAAACCATTCAAATCCTTTCAAAGAATGAATAACAATTCACAAGTTTTGTGATTATTTATGTTGTAAAATACAATAAAACTTTGCGTAAAAGATTTGTTATGGATAATGCAATTTAATTGTCCTTGAAATAAAAAAATAAATGAATAGATTTGAATGGATCTTTTTTACAAGGTCATATAATAGTGCCATATAAAAACATTCACTATTTACTGAAATCATAACAAATAAATTCTAAAATATATTTTTACTAACAAACACTTATAAAAAAATTGCTCCTATGAAAGAAAGTATGGTTATGATTTCAAGTATTTAAAGTTTAATAAAATATATGCACTATGAAATAAAACATCACTACATTTATGTTTTGTTAAATGAAACATAAAGAAACATATTAATTCAACAGAAATAAAGAAATACCTATTTTCACTTTAAAATAGATAATCCAAAGTGAGGAAACCGGAAACCTAACAAATAATTTAAATACGTTTATATGAATTTAATAATCAAAATCGAAATATGGATGTTAAAATGTTGCGCGAGTTCCTAACTAAAACCTTGATGTTTTCTATATAATACACAAGAAAATAATTAACTAATCTCTCATGCACACATAACTAAGGTTAAGTTAACCACTACTGTCAAAATACAGATGAAAAGACATATAGATATTTCATTCACCAATCACATGTGAACATTTATTTTTTTTATGCGGGAAAATTTAAGTACATAGAAGACTTTTAAATTATTATATATATATATATATATATCTAAATATACATAAACATTTAAATCTTTAAATATTTATAAATTATAATGCGTATAATAATAAATCATCTTTATTTATTGTCATAAAATTAAATAAGAGTAAGGTCTTGTATAATATATTAACTATAATTTATAAAAAGATTTATATTTTCATATTCAATTTTTTTTCTTATTATGTTAAATGTGTTTTTTTCATTTCATTCAATGTTTTATTTGCGTAATTTATATTTGCACTTTAATTTAACTTGAAGTAAACAATTGAAAGGTTATGTAGTAAAATATTACGCGTTATTAAATAAGACTTATGTAATTTAATAATAACCACGATTTATGCACAAGTAATATAATAAATTATTACTGATTATCAGTATGTAGGAATTCACATTGTTTTACAAATTTAACCTATAAACTAAGATTCTGTAATACATTAGTTTTTTTTAAATATTTATTAAATCGTAAAATATATTAATAAATTTTATTGTTATAACATATATTGAAATAAGCTTATACATAAAATCAAATCATTTCTCCAAATTATTCTATATAAGATTAGATTAGAAACAATGCATGTTTGTGTTTGTGTTTATGTGTGTGTGTTGTGTGTTGAACCTAAATAACGTCATGTGAAAATTTACCTGAGTTCATCCAAATCTTTCGCTGGACTTCTTTTTAATTCTCCATCTTCAGTTTGATTTTCAGTATCCAAATCAAATTTATCATTCGCCATTATTAATTTTCAAAAAAATTATTTGATGTAAAATTAACTACTCATGTATAACCTAACACTTGAAACACGCACGCAACATATATAAATTAATAAAAAATGAAGTTGCAGCAGTTCATAAACTGTTGTTTATTGTGAGAAAATCAGGCAAGTGACCAAAATAGACCAAATTTCCCTAAGTCCAATGGATTCAACTTGTATACGCTGCTTTCAGCGCCATTTAAATTTGTGTTTGGGAACTAATAAGCGTAGTGGGAAATTTGAAGGTAGGTTTCAATCCCGTTCAATATTAAGGATTTTTGACATATATATTTCCTTTTAATATGAAAGGTTGAAAAAGTAACACAATGTTGAGTAACAGTTAAATATTTATTATCATCTATTTCATCAATTTGTACATTTTTTCAATAAAAATTATATTAATAAATAATAATGAATTCAAACTGAATTGTTAACATTAATATAACTTTGAAACCATACCTTAATTAATTACATTATAATTTATTTATTACTGTGATCAAATGTTTTCACTGAATATTCATAAAACACGTACACTGATATCAGTATTCCAAATGGAAGTCCAAAATATTTATTTATAAAGACTGTTAAAACGATCGTAAACATTTAAGACTAATTATATTATTATATACATAATAAATGTATAATATGAGACTGAAGAATAAAACGTTTTCAAAATACAAAGTTTAAACAAACTTTGATTTCTTTTATCTTTAAACACATAAAGGGTCACTTAGAAAAAAAAATAAACACAATACAAACATTGTTCCTGTTTTTATTTTGTCAATTTTCCTTTTGAATATCGATAAACAACTTTTGTTTACTTTTTTTAGTTTGAAGAACGTTTCATTCTTTAGTGCTTCATATATAATTTTTTTTGAAACTACACAACATATGTAGATTGGTTTTCTTTTAACTGCTAAAAAGGGATCACTGATAACAATGCCGCCTGCACTTGTGACCTTCAAATTATTATTTTACAACAAGCAATAAATAAATTACTTTGATTAGTTGGATGTAAATATAATGAAAATTTGTGTTTGTTTTTATAAATATATTACGTGTCACACAAAAATATCACTTTTCTTAGGAATTGAAAGTAGTTCTTTTATATTGATTCATATTTATTTTTAAATTTTCATAGGAAATTTAAAGGAAAATACACACTGTACTTTTTTTTGACAAAGTTTTGTTGTTCAATTTTTTTAACCTTTTATGTTTTATTGTTTACTGTCATGTGCTATACAATTTTCAATTTTATTAATAAAATGTAAACTATATTTACATTTTACGTTAATAATTTTGTTATAACAATCTGATTTATAAATTTTACTTACATAACTTATGTCGAAAGGGCAAGCTTAAACTGTTTGATATATTTACGTCTGAAAGTTTACAAGTGAAATACAAAAAAATAACATTCCATATAATACATTCATATATATACATATATATATTAAAAAAAATAATGAAATATTAACAAAAATGGATTGCACGAATACTATTGGTAAAAAAAAAGAACAAACAATAATTAAAAACTTAATCAATAGAAATGGTAGAGAGTGCGAAATGTTTACAAACAAAAAAATCACCGTCAAGAAATATAAAGAAGATAAGAGACTAACTAATTGGAAAAAGTGGTTAAAGATTCACCAAAAACAACACAAATTTTTAAGCAGAGCGACCAATCGCTTACCGGAAGAACTGGTATTAAACTCTGTCAACAAATATCAAAACCTAATTGAAATGAAAACTAAGGTTTATATGTTGACTCGAGCCCTTGATATAGATCCGGTGAAGTTGCGATCTATTGAACCTGGATTTTGGCGGACTTCTGAATTTTTATCGGATAAAATAAACATTGATTATATTAATGAAGACTCAATAGCATCGTTGAAGCCGGCACCAGTTTTCGTAACAGTAACTGAAAAAGAAAGGAAACAAAAAATTGAAGTAACAACTAATTTCACTCCTGATATAATTTTAGAAGAAAAAAAATTGAAACCCGTTGATAAGGTATATTTAATTAGTTTTGTTATTAAACATTTTATATTTTAATTTTCTTTTAAAAAATTGGTATACAAGTCTTTGGGCTTATCTTGGTCAACAATTATTGTTAAACTATTGTTTATATAAATCAATATATAAAATTATCGTTACATATTTTGATAAATGTATTATTAGTGCTGTAATTAGACTGAAAATATTTATTAAAACATTGATTTATTACTAATATATAACCAATATAAAAGCAATATTTTGTTCTATTTACTTTAGAATAAGAAAAATGTCTTATTTCGTTTATGATAAAAATAATAAACAAAGTTTGATGGAATGTTTATCTGAAATACATTGCGTATGAAATATGAAAACATATGTTTTATTTTCTTTTTTATTATTACTTTTGAGTGATAGTTAAGTGAAAATATAAGGCCAATTAAATTATTTTTATTAATTATAATTTATGATTTTAACATGCAGGTAAATAATTCATGGAAAAGAAATGAATATTTGAAAACTCAAATTAAAAATGCCCCTCCTAAATTATTATCTGCCGTTTTTGCAAAACCATTATCCAAAATAAGTAAAACTGATTTGATTGAAGATAAAGAAAATAAACAGTTAGGAATAAAAGGAAGGAAGTTAAAATGCAATGATTCTAAAGTTAAATTAAAAAAATCATTTAGAACTACTAATGTTATTCAAGAATATGGACCTCTTGTTGAATTAAGTCCCAGTAGTGAAACAATAGTTGGCAAATGTTCCAAAAAAGTTCGTTTAAAAATGTGTTTTAACAAAAGCAAGGAGGAATTACTAAAAGGTGGCACCATAAGAAAGAGCATATTCTTTTCAGAGGAACAAAAGGAAAATGTATATTTTATAACTTTAGAAAATATTGGAGATGTTATTATTTCATATTGGTGGCAGAAGTTGAGAAACTTTTTAGAAGAAAAGCAGAATAGGATTGACAGTGCCTTTTTTTTTAATAAAAATGCAGGAAAAATTCTTCCAGGTGAAAAAGTTGAAATTTCAATCTGGTTCAATAAAGAACTAAAAGGAAGGCATCCATGTCCACAAGTATTTATTGAATTTTGGACATTACAAACTAAACCTGACCCAGCAATAATATGCACTTTTAGGATGTTTGCAATAACCAATTTACAAAATGAGGATAACTTAAATAATCAAAAGAACGAGTTAATATCTATTAATAGACATTTAGATAATTATGTTAAAGATAGATTTATCCGTCAAATTATAGAGGATGTTTTAATAAAAGCATATAAAATATCTGAAGAAAAATGTTTGCCACAACAATCACCTTTTGAAAGTTTCTTCTATGAAAGAGAATTGTTTGAAATTTTCAACAAAAATTATTGTTATCACGGAGATAAAATACTTGAACTTAAGAAACTCTATAAGTTAGTTGACAATGTAACAAATTGGGATCTTTCTCCAGACACACTCAAGATGAAAATTAAGGAATCTTCCATAGATCCTGAAATGAAAAGAGAATATCTGACAAAACTACATGATATTTGTAAACATTTATTATGTCCTTCTGCTGTTAATGTTTCTCAAGAGCCTAACTGCTGCAACACAATTATTGCAGATTTTCTCAACTGTTTTGAAACTGAGCATGCATATGTAATAGAGCATTGTTATGTTAATGAACATAACTACTCCTTATTAGAATATGAAGAATATATTGAAGACTATGAAGGTGATGAGGAGAGATATACAAATTTACGTAAAGAAATATTTTTCTTGAGGATATTATCGAGATTGAAAGAAACAGTTGAACGAATGTGCAATGAAATAGACTATGTTAAAAAATTACGAAATTTAGAGTTCAATAAAGTAATGCACTTATGTGTGATAAAAAAACCGGAACACAAATTTTCAGGAATAAAAATGAGACTAAACAAAATTTTTTAATTTGAGTTTTTCCCTTGAGATAAAAATGAATACAACATTACTTGTGAATTATATAACATAATGGACAATTTAAAAACAAAGTTAATGCAATTTTTTTTTTATTTGTCTTCTGGCAAATTTTCTCTTCTAATATAACGTCATCAATAAACTTATGTTTATGACACGAGCTTTCGAAAGGTATATTCTGAATTTAGATTGAGCTGGCAACAGACCCCTGTCTAAGACAGGCAATCCTACGCATAGTGCATTCATGCTTAAAAAATATGTATCTATATAAAAGAAATAAGAATTGGAATATTCTTTTAGTAATGTTTGAAGCACGATAAATTATACTACTAATAGAAAGGCAGCGGCAAAAAGAAATTATACAAAGTGAGTCATTTCTACTTTAACAAAAGTGTGTAAATAAACGTAATATATAATATAAACATACAATTGTTTGAAAGGAAATGAACATTTTGCGTATGAAAGCAAAATTCTTAATTGAACATTAACGATATGCTATTTTATGACTATACTTTTTTTTAAGAATACTAAATTTTTATAAAAAAAATTTATAAATGCCTAAATCAAAACCCGATTGGATTCTTATTAATTCAATTTTATTAGGTTCTGATCATAATCTCGCACGACAACGAGGTTTAGAGATCACGGTTACAGATCGACTACAATTTCAAGTAAGGTAATTATATATTGTAAATTTTATTACTTACATTGAATTGCATATAACAACAATAAAATTTTATTTCAGATTTAATAATAATGCGATTAATATTCAACCCAATTTTGTTGACTACCTTGATTTTTGGAATTATGTCCTTTTCTGTGGCTGTTCCACAAGATTCCTCTCACAATATGTTAATTTCAGGGTACCCATACGAACGCATTACGGTAATTTTAATTTAAAAAAGTTTACAATTTTCAATTTATAACTGAAAATTTTACTAAATATTCATATTTATTTTACAGGGCAAAGATGATATGTTCCTGAAACTTTACTCATCGCCGCAGCGCATTTATAACAGAAAAAGAAATTCGGAACTTATTAATTATCTTTTGGGTCTGCCGAAAAATATGAATACAGCCGGAAAATAGGAATATGTATTAACATTTGAAGGCACGCATTTTTGATGGATATATAAATGATTATTGATTTATGAGGAATTATAAAAGCAAGGAATACTTCAGGTTATATAGATGTTATATATATAAGTGTGTGTTTTCTTCTTAAATGTGGTTTTTTGAGTCATACTAGTATCACTAAATAATAAATATTTGTGGTCTTAAACATTTTATTGGAATAAAGTATAGAAGATATTATTGGAACGAAAGTGTAGAAAGTGTTAAAATATTCTTTATAAAAATGTTAACAAAATTCATTAGAATTTCTGTAATCTCAATCGTTGATCTAATTTGTCCAACTGTTATCATAAATTGTACACTTTGAAAGATTTGATTGCATGTACAATAGTACAAATCTTTGGACTAATACCTCTAACTTATATTTATTTATTAAAATTTGACTCATTTAAATGTATCAATTAAAGTGCAACAGTATAATTATAATACTTACCTTTCTAAGCAACATTTACTATACCAAATAAGAAAACATATTTCATTAATAATTTCATGATCGATAAAAATGGGTTTATCATTTTCTTTTATTTTGATAAATTTTATTGAGAAATTCTAATAGTACAATAAATATAATTATAATAATGACTCGCGTTTTTGTATCACAAAAGAATAGACGTGATATACAATCAGTCGTTTAATCAATCTAAACTATTGGGCGTATTCACTTGCATTTCGGGTCTAATGTCGTAAGACGTTGTCGGAGAAGAAATGTCGGCTGGTTGTGTGTTAAAGAGCAATGGCGCGCCATAGTACGGCAGGAAGGAATATTGCGTCGGGGAAAAATATGCCGGAGAAATCAAGCCTTGCCTCTGAGCGATTTTAAATCTGGACGTCAGCTGCTTCTTCCACTTTGTTCTTCGATTTTGAAACCACGTTTTAATTTGGACTTCCGTCAAATTGAGACACTTGGAAAGTTCCATTCGCTTGCTAACACTTAAATATTTATCATTCTGCAAAAGTGAGTATTTCAGTTATGAATCATTATAATAATTATTATTTTTATTAATCATTAACAACAATTTATTGACTGATCACCTTAAATTCAGTCTCCAATCGTTCCAGTTGTTTAGCACTGTAAGCTTGTCGTGGTTTTCTGTCCATACCAGGTTTCCTGGACCTTTTTCCATTACAAGGTTTCGGAGCTGTAAAAGACAAAACTTGTCTTTTACATTGTGAAAGTACAAATATATTTGATGGCACGCTTTCATTTTATTAATGATATATAATTTTCTTCGCCTTTCACATAACGAACAGCATCCTGCCCGAGCCTTACGAGATAATTTTCGGAAAATTCGATATAAAAGGTGTTGATGCCATATGACTACTTTCCCAGACAATAGGTGAGCAACTTGGAGCTTTACATCAAGCATCAAATGTGTTTTAGATATTACGAGAGGCGCCTATATTAACAGCTTTCCAACACGCGATCTCAGCATCAGCACGAGGGTGTTACAAATTTTCCACGCCTTATAACGAAACAACTCGCAATAAAATGCGCTTTATAAACGCACTTTGCCGGCCATTGTTCCAGACACCGTTCAATTTACACGTTATGAAATTTCATTTGAACTTCATAAAAATTATTGCCACTTCATCCGACTCACCTTGCAATCCAAACATTTGGCCGGATTTTGATTGAACCAACCAGCTGTTATAAAATAGCGACGCTGAAGCGAGGGAAGCCGAGTACCCGTTTGTTTCGGTGAAGGTTTCCTCGGGATAAGGTATACCTTTAAAAATTATGAGATTTATTTGCCGAGGAATAAGCAACGTCCAAAGTTTAGAATATATTGTTCTTGGTATTTTTGATAGTAAAAAATCATTACTGCTATTTTGATATTTTAACTTTTTTATCTGAATTGTATTTACTCGTAATGATTCAAGCATTTTTTATTATTTAAAAAAGTATGGGAAATTATTTTTGTGATATTGAATTTGCGACAAAGCTTGCACGAAGAAAAAAGTTTTACCAACATTTATTATACTAGTATAATAATGCTGCAGATATTGTGCAACATATTGTGGTAAAATCTTTGGTATAGAAATTTATAATATAACTGTTTTCTAAAAATAAAAATAATATTGCATTTTTTTAATTTAACTGTGAAAAATTAATGAAATTATATTATTGAAGAAAGAAATGAACGATATAAATTTGATCTTTAATGGATAAACATGATTCAATATATTATAGAAAATATGTAAGAATTTATCAAATATTTAATTTGTTATAACAATATCCTTAATTTTATGTAATCTTAAAGTTCTGTTTTTCTTCTTGTTGACAAATCTTGTTACTATCATAATCATAAATTAAAATTAAACATAAATTGCAAATTAAAACATTGAATTTGGTATAGTAATACAAATCAATGGGTAAACTCCTATTCGAGTATTTTCGTAAATGATCGACACTATTAGAACGTTTACTATTAATAGTATAAAGCATTTATCTGCAATTGTACATCACTAAAATATCTGCCTGCGGTTAACAGAAATCCATGTTAAACGAGTTTTTATCCTTAAATAATTCAAAAAATTGTTTTTAAAATTCAAGTAATTTTTTCCATTGCTGAGATTTGAACTTACTAGTACTACATTATATAGATTATGCAATGCAGTTTTTAGTCAATTACATATTAAGTTTATAAATACATAAAATTACGAAAAATAATGATTTATTATTAATTACTAATTAGCATTATATAATAAAGTTTGTTTAAATCCATGTTCTTTTTAGATTTTTTTCTATAACTTTTTAGATTCTATTTTCTATAATCCATTGGATTATTTATTAGTTGATTATAATGTTTAAACATTAAATCGATCATATGTATGAATTAAATCGTGTAACTATTACACTGTTTAATAGTTACACGAAAGTTTAATCTATTTTTGTTATTATTATATTTTTTGCTTTAACTACTAAAAAAATAATAATAATCGCAAATACTAATTCACTGTACCGGCGTAATTATTCAGTAACGTCGCAGGTTTTGCAAATTCTCTGCTTTCTTCGTTGTTCACGTCACTCACTACATCGTCTCCCTTTCTCTCCGGGCACTCGTAACTTTTATCGTTCGACTTATTACCCAGAATACTGTCAATTGAAAATGCACTCGTCAAATGGGACGAATTTTTCTTGCTCACGGGAGTCGTTTCGTACGCGCTTGATTCTTCCACAAAACTTTTCGAGTTATCACTGACAACGGTCTCACTCGATTCGTCGTCATTTCCGTATTTCAAATCCTCGCACTGGAACCTCTTCGAAATCCGCAAAATATCACCGTGTCCACACTCGTCGGATTCTTGCTTCATTTTAATCATATCACAACAGTCTAATTAAAGAATTTCGACGAATAATTTACATCATATTCCCTAATGAAATTTACCCGATAACTGTTTAAAATTTGATTTTAAAATTTGCTATCATGCCTGTGACACCACATTACATAAATACAAACAAAAAAGGAGTTTGGTTTTTTCTGGGTGACATTGCGAAGAGTTGATTAAACTGAAACTTAGGATTTTGAAATTTACATTTGGCGAAATTTATTTATATCGTATTAGAGGAAGTGATAATTTTTCCATCGAAGTGGAGCGATGGTTGTACTTTTGGGTGTATGATACTTGGCACGTGTCTACAATCCACTCAGCTGTGTATCCCCCCACCAAAAGGTAGAACGAGCAAAGGTTCGGCCTCCGAGGTGCGAGATTCGTTTCGCACCTAACCCACCCCTCGAGCACTATCATTCATAATGCGGAAAATAATGGTTCCTCGCCATTCGAGTAATATACAACGGCATTATATTAACTGACAAGCGTTTTCATCCCTTCTTTTATGAGCTAATGGAATACTTGATTAGCACTTGAGAAATTTCCTCGATCTAACGCCTTTATGGGGGGATTAAAAACTGTTTCTTTTAGAGCGCAGAATTATTAATTGGAATCTTCGTGTCTCAGATTCGCGCTTTGCAAGGATTTGTTGGCCGCTGACGATGCTGAAATGTTCAACATATTGTCCTGTTCTAGATGTTTCCTTATCCTCTAATCACTGTCACGCGATGTAATTTTAATTCTGATTTGGACAATTCTGCAAGTGTAGTATTTTCCTTATATACTGGAATATAATAAGATTTATTAAATACATTTAAAAAAAAAACATGTACTAGAAAAAGTGATATCTAGGAATAGAATCTCGTTACCCCGCAATTACCAGTTGCTCCTTTTACCAGTAGTCTACACCGCCAACTTGAAAAATACTTGTCTTTATCAAATTTTAGTGAGAATGAGAGAAGGCGTGGTTTAAAATTGTCTACACATGGATATTTGCAGAAGAAGAGACACCTTTTTCTCTCAAGCAATGAGGCATTGAGTTCTATTCCTTGATAACGATATCTGTTACTAATATTTCATTCTTAAATTCATCATATTATAAGAAATATTATAAATGCATATATATTACCGAATTGTTATAAAATATTGTAGCACTTAACAAATCAATTTCTTTCTGCGTGTGTTAAAATGATGGAATTAAGAGAGTATGTACTTTGGATACGTATTTTGAACAGATAAATATCACAATCTGCTAGAAATGAAGCTATTTTGTCATGGTTGATCATACAATAATTAGTTTAGGTTCATTTCAGCATTATGATCATAGTGAATTGAAGATGACCATATTATAATTAATATTATACATTAGAGCGGTAGCATGAAAGTATAATTTTGAGCTAAGTCATTCATGAAAATTACTATAACGATATCATCAACCTAAACTGTGTTAAAATGTATAAATTATTCCAAATTTCATGATATTTTCAGTTGGTCATTTGTTTTATTTATTTTATTCCTTCAAATTTGGTGGCGATTTTTTAATTTTATTATAGTAAATTCAAATAATATGTGATATGTCTCTTATTATATCCATGCAATAATAATGAAATTATAATATTAGTCTGAATGATTTTATGTGATTATTTTACCTATTTTCCAATTATAAATAAGAAGTATATAAAGATTGCAATTCTTCACAAATTTCTCTACACCCTGTCACAAAACATTGCGTGTTACAGGTAAAAATGTGACATAATGTGATCAGTGAATTAAGCGTGAAATTATCTTGATTTGTGCTAATTTAATTGTTTATGTGTAAATGAGAACATTTTCTTTATATGTAATTATTTCTTGTTATTTATCTGAGTGTCAATGTAATCATTCGAAATTCATTGAACATTTGAATTATATAACGGGGAAAATAAATTTATATAACAGGAAGAATGAATTTATATATGTGAAAGAATAAATAAATTAATAATGCATACAGTTGCATTTTATGCCCGACTAGTAACGCGAAGAAAATTAAATCATGCTTGTTTTTAAAAATTAATAGAAATACAGAAAAATAATGTTCATTTATTTAGCCTACTAAGGCGATGTTTAATGTGGAATTGATATTTCAATTGATTCGTTCTTATGATTAATATTCTTCTACCTTTTAATATGTTTTCAGTTATTTTTCCAATAACTTGATAGAAGCAACGTCAATTGCATGCGTAAACATTTTATAAATAGGTTCCCTTCCTAAATAATACAATTATATATATCGCACCATAATTTTATGTTCATCACAGTATTAGAAATTGAAGGGAAATTAATCGTTTATAACGAAATAAGAAATTTATTTGAATGGACGTAGTAAATAATTATATATTTTCAGCTTGTTTATAGGTCGAATTATACACGGAAAAAAATAATGGCGTAGAATCAACATTGCTACACAATGTTGGTCATACGCTCTTGATCCTAAATGATGAACTAGTAAGAATTATGCTGTGAATAAACCGTACTTTGTCGGTAAAACAGTAATTTAATTTCGGTTAAAACAAAAGAAGGTGCGCAGTTAGGCCACAACAATACACAATGTTGATCTTGTGTATTTGTCCTATTGCTTTGTTATTGAATTGATGCCATTTCGCTGTGAGCTATACAGCTTTTTTCCCGTGTTATGCAATATATAAAAAAAATAATGATTTTTAATTATTTAACATGAATTTGTTATTATTCGTTAATATTTCTTTGAAAATAAAAAAGGAAAAGTTTGAAGAATTATGAAAACTTCTCTAAAAATCTGATTTTTTCACATCTTTTTTCTACGAGAACATAAATTAACTATATTTTAATTAATTATATTGATTATATCATACATATTTGATTCAATCCAGCATTATTTTTCCAATATTGAAAACTCAAATCAATCGTACTATATTAGTGCATTTCTGTAGAAATGAATTACTTTATTCTATAATTTATAAAACAAAATGGCGTTTCTTAAAATCCGTTTTTATCCTCGATAAGTTAATATGATCATTATATACAGAATTTAATCGTAATTAAAAATATTACTATCAAGCAAACTCGCGTCTGAGGTTTTTTTTTACACCAGGGCTTTTGTATCAACTTCCAAATGAAAACGGTAAAAGCGTTTATTCGGAGCTTCAGTATCTAAAAAGGAATCATCAGTTTTCTTGACACGGAAAAGTTATATGGACTAGGAGGCGGCTTCCTTATGCAGGACCTGCGCCTGACCAGCCAATAGAAAATTCGGCTGCGGATTTCCACACCGTTTCATAGCCACTATCAAAGTTCACCGAATCTTGTGCAGTGCGCATGTACTCCAAGGCAAAGATTCCTTTTTTTCCCCCTTTTCTTTCCTTTTTATTTTTTTTTTTTACAATGTATTTCAAATATGATAAATGTCCGCCGTACTAACGCTTCTGTAATTCATATCGAAATAACTCAAATGGGCTATCTTGCGAATAAGTGGTTCCATTGTTGCGTTTATATGTATTATAGAAAATCATAATAACGTAAATTGAAATATTACTTTTATTTAACTTGCTCAAAAATTTAATGTTTTTAAATAATGCGAAAAAAAATATTTATTCAAAGATTGATATGTATCCAAAACAAAATTATGATGCAAGGTCACTCGAATTGTCAATGCCGTAATCCAAACAAAAAGTGAAAAACAATAATAATATTTTCTGTAATATTTTTCTCAGTATATAAAAAAGTATATATAAATCAGCTATAAAAAGATTATTCGTTGCAAAGTGTATATTGATTTTTCTTAAAAATTTCTCTCGGCATAGGCAAATATTTGTGTTATTGTGTTAGGGTAAAATAAACAAATAGTAGAAGCTTGATAGTGATTATCAAGCACATTGATTAAGAACCACTTAATTTTTCCCGTCCACACGTTATGATGAGACAGTTGAATTGTAAAGGGGAGTTTAGTTCACGAAGCAGGTAAAATGATGAAGGCTTTGTTCCCTTGGGAAACTTTCCACATGTCTAATATCTAACATAAGTGACAATATTTGTGGCAACACGCTGATTTTAGAGAGCCAATTTATTTTATTCACTTTATGAGTTTCGCATTTGATAACAGTAATATAACATAAGAGTAACAATATATTGTAGAGATTAAAATGAAAAAAATCATTTTAAATAATAATAAAATGAATCTCTCACACACACATTAAACTTGTGAAACAACTTATTATCCTATATAAAGGTGAAATAAAGAATATTTTATTTCGAAATTAATTTCTTTTACAATGCAACAAAATTATATAACAATAAATATAAAAAATATGTATAAGTATTTTCAAATGACTGTAAAAAGTCATTAAGACTTTTGCCCTTTTAGAACATTAATCCAAAAAATAAGTTTTTTTATTTATAAGATATTGTTCTATTTGAAAAATGTTACTATTGTATATAATATAAGTATATTAATTCGTTTACAGTTAATTTTTTTATGTGTAATGATAAATATATTTCTGCAATAAATACCTTGTATTATTGTACTTTCAATTTTTTCAAATAATGCATTTCACAGATAATTTATTTAAATTATTAATATAATTGTTTAAAATTACTCAAATGTATCAAGGTATAGTGTAAACAATAAACAATAGACTAATAATATGAAAAGAGTTTTCATTTTAAGCGAGAAAATTAAATTTCATCGTCCACTATCAATAAGCTTTATTATAATATGTAACAATCATGTACTAATTATACGAAAAAAGGCATAATTAAAATCCACTTTTAAAATATAAGTTATTAATATTAACGTTTATTTAATATATACATTTACTATACAAGAATCAGTACTGCCAAAAATATTCTGCTGGGTAACTTGGCTTAAAGCCCATTATATAAATTAATTTTAACTATCTATACAAATTATTTTTGCGAATTAATACAAGTCAAATTTACAGACTTAAAATTTATATTCAACTTAATCTTTATATTACAGTAATTTTAATCAAAACTATTATAGTATTATTCGTTTATACATAATTTTGTGTAACAACATTAACTTTATAATAAATCTTCACGAAGTTTTCAAGGAAAATCAATCTTCGGTTTATCCTTATCTTTCAATAAAAGATCTTTCAGGAGAGGATCTGGAAGAAAACAAAACAGAATTTAGAATTTAAAACACATTTAAACAACAAGTACTTATCTCTAAACATTTAGTTGACTTTACTGATATCAATTTATGTTAAATTATTACAATAAATTTAAAAAATTAACATTTTTTATTTTATTTTTAAGCAAAGATATTTACTTTTGTTGGTTTCAATTATATCTTCATCCCTTGTTTCTACACCATTTTTATCTTTTTTTATAATTATGGTATGGATTTTATCTGCTGTTTGTTTTTTAATGGTAGTTGTGATATTCCCTTCACAATCATGCACAGTTCTTCTTTCTTCTCTACCTTCTGGTGTGCTGAGTATTCTAGATGTTACTGATTTTATACAAGACTGAAGAGGTGCCCTGCGAACTAAAGATTCGCCAGGTGGAGGGGATTCTCCTTTTTTCCAGAAATCTGATAAATTTTCAGGTGTTATTCTAAAAATAATAAATACAGTTATATATTTGAACACGAATATATTTTCTATGATTTTTAATAAAATGTTTGTGCTAATTTTTCTTACTTTCCATCCAAACTTATATCTTGCTTATGTTCAATTTCAGATTCAATTGAATCTTTTTTGAAGAAATTGTCTCTTAAAATTTGTGTGGGATTTTTAATTTGAGGTAACTCGGATTGGAAAGAATGAGGGTCTAGAAAAAATAATAATTATATTATTATTGCTAAAAAAATATGCTTTTTAAATAGAATATTTAGAATATACTGCCATATATTTCTTTATCTTTGAATAAACATTTCAAAAATTTTCTTATACTATTATTGACTGGTTTCAAAAGTAATTGTTTTTATAAAATCAAATGAGAAAAAATAAGGAGCTCTTCTTTATGTATTAAATAGAAATAAATAAAAAAATAATGTTATAATACATTCACATATCATCATCATTGCATCATTATTATTATTTTGAGAAATTATACTTACCAAAAAAGTCAGGTATTGCTTCTTCGGGAAAATTGTTAAAAAGCATTTTAATTGTATTATTTATTGATTTGGTGAGGTTGAATATGTCTGTTGGTATAAAGATTGCGCTGAAAAAATTGGTACAATAAGCTTCAAATTGTCATTTTTAATATATTGTTGACATAATTAACAAACTAAATACATACTTGTAGCTTTATTAAATTTCTTTATAAATACATTACAGAAACAAACTGTTTTCATTTGTTTATTTTCATTTTATCAATTAATATAACACATACCTAAAATCCCCATCCTCGTCTTCATCATCATCTTCGTCATTTTGCCAAATTGGATTTCTGAAATTATTTCTAGAATGCCAACTATACAAAGAAAAGTTTTGATTTTAATATATTTAATAAAGTACAGATAATAATTATTTTAACAAACAATTTATCAATTACATTTTTTTAAATTGACATTTTAAAAACATAGAAATATATGATTTCTGAGTGGAAATAAATATTGTAGAGTGAATTACTTAAAGTGATTTTTCAATGCATCATGTGTCAAAAACGTCATCCAGTACCCAGAGTTTAATAGTAAGCAGAATTGTACCAAAATTTAATAGAATGTAATACTTAATTTGCTAAATTCTAAATTTATTTTTTATTAATGATCGTTTTACATATTTGTCTCTCTTTGTTCCACGATATATTTATTAAATTTAGTAAATTAAAGTTAAAATTACAAATAAAACATATCAGACTTGTTCATTATTTAATTTTAGATACTGAACGGAGTTTTTGACATCACCTTAAGCTCAAATTATTTGATCATTTATTAGGGAATAATACAATTGCTTGAAGTTTACTTTAATAATGAATAATAATGATGTATATGTTACTACGTACTTTTTAATATATATATTTATTTCATTTTAAAATGACGCAATTTCTTGTAAGTACATACATATTATCTGACGAATTTGTCATTATTTACTTTTAATAAAAATGTATATTAATAAAGTAATAGTAATATAAGTTATGTATAATGAGATTGTTCTTAATACAATGGTTTAAATAAAAATATTTTTATTGAATTTACAAGTAATTACGTATAAATTTGTAGAGGTTATGATTTTACAATTTGTCAATTCATTTTTACCTAAAAAAACTTGAAAATTTTCAACTTATAACAAACAACTTACTCTTCACTGGTCCGGTCATATGGTACGAACAATTTTCGCAGTATATCAACAACGTCAAACATATTCATATTATTGATATTTCGATAATCTGTAAAGCAACCACTGACAATCACTGCAATAATTTCCACATTATTTTCTATCAGATTCTAGACAGTCATAAAACATGCGATTTAACTAAGATGGCCAAACTTTACATTTTTTTATGTTTTGACGGCACTTATTTGAAAACAAAAAAAGACTATGAAACATTTCATTTGGACGATTTACGCATACATTCTAACATATGACAACAATAACAATGGATTATTAATGTTCTTATTTAATGTTAAAATGATGAAGCAGAGGTCTTCACCATCCCACCATGTGGCCGGTCTATACTCAATGACAAATTTATGTAATTTTGCAGCAATCACGTAAATCGTTAACATTAAATTACAAAATATTTTATTCAACATAGGAAATATGTGTTCAATAATGTTTTTATAAGGACAAAAAATATATTTTATTAGAATTTTGAAAACCCATGTAATCGAACAATTCATTTTCACTTAACATTCATATTTAGCGCGGATGCGCGCGCAGTTTATTTGTAACTCCGTTGAACTTTGCTCTTCAGGAATGGAATGGAACAAATAAATGAATTTATAAAGATGTTTAAATTTATAGAGATACGTTATGACTTATAATATACAAAATAATTGTTTGCTTTAAGAGACGTTTCAATTTATTGACAAATTGAAACAATAAAATCATGTGATAATAAACTTTAATCAGCGCAACAAAATAAATTTGAAAAATAGAACGTAACAATCAATATTATTAAAACATCCCTTGCTAAAAGAATCCATTCATTCTTATTAAATACGATTAATAAATCGTATTATTAATCGTAGTCGTGTGTAATTTACAATTCAAACAATAAATTGTGATTACTGTGGATGAAAATGGAACGAGAAGAGGGAACGCCAGCGGCACGTCTATTATTGCATTTTGTTTGAGACTGGTGCCGTGTCGCCTGAACCCACCCAGCGGTGTCACGACCCTGTACTCGTGCGCGTAAATGAGAATTAACCCGTAGTACATTGCTCGCGCAATATCCAGTATGACTGGCCTAAATGTGTAACTTTTTTCTTATGCAAAAGCGTGGCTTCTTTTGTCATCGCCGAGTTTGATTTTCCCTCCGCGTTAAGGTTAGAGGGCCTTGGTGTGCGCAAGCGCGGTGCGTGCAATTTTTGGCAATGGGCAGTGTTAAATGTGAGGTGCGTGCGTGCGTGTGAGACCGCGCGCGCAAGAGAAAGCGAGAGAAAGAGAGCGCGCGCGAGCGTACGTCGCGCAAATTATCTTTCCTCGTTTCACGTCTTTCCTCCTCCCGTTCCCTTTTTCGCCACGGGTTACGTCGCGATCGTTCCACCACTCGGGATCTCTCGCTTCGAAATGCCCCGCCGGCACCTTCCCGAGCACACGGCGGAATCGCCATAAACGTACCAAGGCTACTGCGCGACGCGATTATTTTGAACAGGTGAGCCTAATAACTTTGCGCCTAATAAGGTTACGTTCGACGCAGCGATTTTTTCCCCTCTTTTCTTTCCTTTTTTTCCCTCGTCTTCCTCTTTTTTCCTCTCCCTCTTCCTACGTACTTCTCTCCTTTTCTCCCGTTCAATTTTTCTACCTCCATCTCTCTCTCTCTTTTCTTCTTTTTTTCTCGTTCACTTTTTTATCCATCCATTTTTCGTTTGTCCCGTTTTTTGTGCCGCTCGTAGTCATCGGACATTAGATGTTACAATGGTGCCATCGGGATTTCATTAATAATAGACACGGGATTAGGCCATTCAGCTTCCCGATTAGGCAAAAGACGAAACCTGTTCGGTGTCAACGTTTTCACTCAAAATAAGTCTATGTTAGCTTGTAGATGACGAACGTGTGTTATTATTTTATGTGGTTGATTAATGTAATTTTATGACTTTTATGTCAAGTTGCTTGATAGTGATTTTTCGTTGAATCAAATGGAATTTTTTTTAAGTCGGTGTTTAGTGTGAGTTTCGTTCCATCCTTTTTATTTCAAACCAACCAACCATCCTTTTTATTTCTTTTGAATCAGTTGAGAGTAAAAGACGACAAGTAATCGAGTGTAACTGTATTTTTGGAAAATGTTAAGAGTGGGTTTGATGGATGGTTGTGGGAGGTTGTTGAGACTATGTTGGAAATCGTTCAGAGCAATTTTTATTTTGGTTCATCAAACCGAGATTTTGACGAGTAAAGAAAAATGTTCAATATTTATTGGAAAATAAAAAATATGCAATGAATTATTCATTAAATATATCAGTGATACATTAAATTAAAACATTCAAAGTAATTCTTAACAAGTGATTCTTTTTCGTTCATAGTATTATCTGTAATTATATTGCTTATGTGTTATTAATCTCTTTTAATGGCTTTAAAAAAGCATTTTTTTTAATGCACTGCAATATTAGAAAAAAATTATTGTGTAGTTTTAAATTTTAATTGTTGTACAACGCAACAAAGTTTAGTTTTATAAAGTAATGTTCATTTTGATATATGTGAACAATTACATTTAAATTATTAAGTCAGTGATAATTAAATTATTAGATTCGTATTACAAACTCATGTATACTTGAAGTAATTTTTACTGCAACAAATTTTATTAAAATATGAAAATAAATAGAAAATATTTTCAAATAAAATTAAAATTATCAGTAAGGAATGATTCGAATATTGTAAAATTATACTTTAAGTTTTTTTATTATTTATTCATTTTTGGAGCTGAAATATTTAATTAATTAACATACAAATGTAAAATTCTATATTTCTTGCATATTTCTGATTGTTTAAGTTTATAGGTAGTATGTAAATATATTATAGATTAAAATGAGATAAACTTATTTTATATTTTATTTCTATTAGGAAATTTTATTATGTAATTTCAAGTATCACATTACAATATATGTATGATTTCTAATTCTAAGGTATATAAACCTAAACATTTTTCTTGATTCTGTGCTAAACTATATTAGTTTGTTTTTTTACATATTAGGATATTTTCTTAGTTTCTTAGTTTCAATGTTTTTAATGAGTTATTGTCTATTTATAATTTATTATGATTCAAAGCAACATTTATTTTTGGGTTGAATCATAACATCAAGATTTCTAGAAAATATTCCTTTATTCCTTCTCATGACTGAAGTAAATCTATTTTATAACGGCTATTTGTTTTTTTTCTCGTTTTATTGTTGTAGAATAATTCTATAAATAATCTAAAAAAATAAATTTAACAACTTTTCATATTTTACTTTGTTGGAAAGTAAATTAATGTATTTTTCTTTTCTTAAATTATTGATTTTTAAAATATTCACATTAAAAAGTAAATTTCATTTTATCTTTAATTTATTTTACATACAAATATCTTATAATTATTTTTACCTTAACTATTATACTAATTATACTAGAATTATATTAATTCTTTTGTTGGTAACATTTATTTTCCATTTGTTAATAGTGTATTGAAAGTGGGATGTAGGTGGAGTCTGATTATTTGAAACACATCCTTGCAAAAGTGAGCCTTTATACTTGACATTATGGAACCATCCGTGGCAGGACGAAGACGCAATGCTACCAGGCATTCTGCTGAAGATCAAGCACTAGATCAAATCGCTAAGGAGGTACTATTAGCAATCAGCTTAATCATTAACCATTTCTAATACATAACATAAAAACAAATTAAACGTTTTTATACTTTTATATTCTAAAATTATATAATATTTTATATATTTTATTACATTATATAATATATATATTTCTTTACAAATAATTTGTTGACCTTTTGTACATTAGTTGTTAAATTAATTGACTAATTATTTTCCTTTAACTCATTTTGGATTAAAACGTCTGCTTTTTCATAAAAATAGGTATATTCAATGTCATAATAAAAATGGTCAATTTCATAAAAAAAAAAGTATACATTAGAGTGGGATACACTATTCAATAATTACCAGATAGTGTTAAAAATTGAATTTCCATGTTATATACATTATTATTTACGACAGTGTAAGACAATTTATCTAATAATAATAATTCTAGGCGGAAGCCAGATTAGCTGCACGGAGGATTGCAAGAGCAGAAGCTAGAGAAATAAGAATGCGTGAGTTAGAGAGACAACAGAAAGAAGCAGAAGAAAATGCTGACAGAGTTTATGATATGAATGCAGGTATGTTAAAAAATTTCTTAATACTTGTAACAAAAAAATATTGAGTTATAAATACACTTAACTTTTACACATTTGCTTTTCATTTATTTTATCTTTCACACATTTACTTCTTTTTCTTCCATATACATTTTTTGAAATTTGACCAATGAAAGAAAAGCACAAAATCCTCGGTGTATGAAAATAAACACACAGAAAAACACATTTTTCTCGATGTATGAAAATAAACACACAATTACTTCTGTAATTAAAATTACATTAAGTTATCATAAGAAAATAAGTTATCTACATAACATCCAAACATTATTAATTAATTAGTTCTAATAATGTATTGTAGATGGCAATAAACTTGTTTTCTTTTATTGGAATAGAAATACATATCTTATCATAAATCTCAATTGTATATGTATTCTGCCAAGTGATAATGTGCTAGGTGTTAAGCTTTTTGTTTAAGCCTTATCAGTAATTTAACAGTATAAATTATCTTCAAAAGTAATTAACTTTATAAACGTAATTTTATTATATTGATAAACGTTAAAAAATATGAATAATTTTTTCTTTATTTCATTAATCAAATTATTGTTAAGATTATATGTAAATGTATAAAAATTTGATATTACAGATAGCAATAGAGTATTGAGAGTAACCCCTGATCCAATGCGAACATCTCGTCTTTTGACAAATTCAAATAATTTTCAATCTAGTAGAAGATCTTCTGAAGATTCATTAGAAGATGCTGGGCTTGGAAGAGACCTAAGAGTAAGTACATTATATTATTCATTTAAAATTCCAAAATGTACATTTTAGTACTTGATAAGAGAGATTAAAGTTATTTCATTTTAGAGTTTTTATTTCTCACCTAATATATATTTTTATGACACACTTATTTCTGTTATGTGTGATTTTATAGCTGTTTTGAAAAATTAATATTTTATGATTTTAACAAGTTGTTTATTTAAAAAAAGGTTTTAAAGTAGGATTATTTGATAAGATGTTGAACATTGAAAAATATATAATTAGAAAGTAATATATTACTAATTCACTAAAATCCTTTTATGATTTATATACAGTACAATTACAAGTCAATATTTCTTTATGGTATAAATTGGTGTTTTAAAATTATACATATTTTTGATAGTTTTATTATAGGTTAAGTGTAAAAATGACACGTTGACATAATTTTATTAAAGTAAACATACAATATTTATTACAACACTTATAATCCTTATATAACTCTAGCATTGAAGTACAGTCGTACAAATGTTGCATATTTAACATTACTTAGTACCAGGATATTTATTTATATAATTCTGTATATAGTATATATATATGTATATAAAATGTAACTTTAGTATGAAATATTATAACGTTAGACAAATGTAACAAACATTGCCATAATTTTACAGAAATGCAACAAGTCATTCTGTAGTATTAAAATCTGCAACATTAAACCCCATAATTTATTTAAAAAATTGATTTAAAGTTAATATTTTGTACATGATTTTTTCAATGTATTTGGACAAAAATTATATAATTGTTTATTATAACAAAAAGTGTTCTGCATCGCATATAATTAATTGTGCAATTTGTTTTTAGTCGGAATTGAAAGAGTTTGAAGAGAAATTTAGGAAAACTATGATCGCAAACGCTCAACTTGATAATGAAAAATCTTCCTTTGCCTACCAAGTGGATCTGTTGAAGGATAAATTAGAAGAATTGGAGGAAAGTATTGCCCAATTGAGACGTGAACTCCGTGAAAAAAATAGGGAGGCAGATCAACTGAAGCGCATGAGTCAACGTTTAAAGGAAGATTATGATGTTTGCAAAACGCAACTGTTGGAACGGGATACACTTATTGAGGTATATTTTTAAAACACCTTCAAAAAGAAGTTTGAATGTTAATATAAAATTTATTATGTTAAACATAATCAACAATTTCATTACTAGGAAAATGGACTAGTTATAGTGGAAGATGAAGAAAGTGAAAATGAAGATGCTCCAAAAGAAAATGGTCCAGTTTGCAGAAAAAGAGTACTAGTCAGTACCGAAGCAGCAGAATTATTACAAAATGCAGGAGAGGGATCATTAGGTAATTATAATATTCTTTTATATTAAATAAGAAAAAAAAATTAATTTATGAAATTATAATAATGGAGAAATTTATTTTACTGTAGATGTTAGACTGAGAAGGTTTGCATCCGAGAAAAAGGAACTGCAGGATGAAGTACGGCATTTAAGGCTAGACCTAGAGGAAGCGAAAAGTCGCATGCGAACGGAACGATCACCAGGTTCGATATTAGGTAGATTAAAATTTAAAAGTTGAAATTATTTTATTTTATGTAAAATTAGAAAAAGAAAGTAATTATCTCGTTAATAATACTGATTATATATAAAAAGAACCTTAGTAATTAATAGCAATGAAACATTAAAATAAAAAAAAATTAACAGCTTTTCTTATTTTCTAGGTTGTTTTGCTGATTCGGACGACATTCAAAGAGAGGCCAATAAGCTTTTAGCAGATTATAAATTTAAACTACAAAAAGCAGAGCAAGACATGTCAACACTACAGGCGACGGTAGCCAGATTGGAAAGTCAAGTGATACGTTACAAATCAGCCGCAGAAGCATCCGAAAAAGCAGAAGACGAATTAAAGGTCGAGAAAAGAAAACTGCAAAGAGAAGTAAGTGCTGTACTTTGCGCAATTAAACGCGCACTCACAATTCGTAATTAGGTAATTGTATCAGTTTAACTTTAATAGTTTTTTTTTTCTAAATTTAATATTAAAATTGTTTAACGGTTAAAATTTAAATTTAGCGTAAAATTTTGATGACTCAATATGTATTATTGCTTATGTAATTTTTAAATTTATTTACAGAGAACTATTTTTGTGTACATTATATTCGTATGCATGTATCTTTATATTCCAATTTTATTATTAAAATTATTTTTCAGTATGGAAACAGAAAATTAACATAATCTATTTGTTTAAGTTAAAATTTTTATTGAATTGTAAATAATGATTGTTAATTTTCAGGTTCGAGAGTCTCAAGCTCGTGTTGAAGAACTTGAAACAGCGAATTCGCATTTACAACGACGATTAGACAAATTGAAAAATGCCAAATCGACTCTTTTGAAGGAACTTTGAAAAATTTGATAAGGTTAATCGTCGACATTTGTAAATGCTACCCCAAAGCAATTAAGTTTGATTGTAGTAATTTTATAACGAATCGCAAGTGATAGATAAAACCTTGTTGACATAATGTAAATAAATATCGAAATGACCCGCAACCGGATTGCCGATATTTATTGTTCCGGTTCAGTAACACGTCCGCAAAACAGACTGTTTTGATAAATATATCGAATAATAATTTATCATAGCGTTCCATGTTTTAGGAACAGTGTTGAATGCAAATAATAAATTATTGAATTATTTATGAATTGTAACATTTAACGCTTACAGTTTGAGAATGTTTGGCATTTTGTTTATTCCCTAATGATAATGGAAAGACGAATTGTTTTTATACAAAATATATGGAAAAAATTGCATTTGTACAATTCTGACAATTTTATACGTTTGTTAAGGTTGCAGCGAGAAGTTAAGAATCATGAAATCTTGAACGATTGCATTTGATTGCTTTGATTGATCATTAAAAATGAAATGCATTTGTAAAACGAAATTTTGAATATTTAATAGAATTGATTATACAAGTAATAGAAAAGTCGAAATAAATCGATGCATAGTTTGATTTAAGATATAACATTTGTCTTGTATTTTACTTTTATAAGTTATTAATCATGCCGCTGGATTGTTTTAAGCACAAAAAGGAAAAGCGGCATTCATTAATTTTTCTTTAATTTTTAAGATTTTAATGTTTTTATGTTGAAAAAGAAATCAATAAGTACATTACAAGGAAAGAAAAAAAACATAAATTACAGTGAAATAATTGTTGTAAAATTATTTATTTAAAAAGATTTATATTAAAAGACACTGTAAATATAACGAAAGTAGAAAGCATTATGTACATACTGATTTTTAGAATATGTATTATATTCTTATAAATATAAAACATGTTTAATCTTTTATTTAATTTTGTATTAAATTTTTGAAGCGATTAATAAATAAATGAATGTAAATGTTTTTGATATTTTCATAATTTTAGTTTACCTACTTCCATGCCTTTGAGAACTATTTGTTAATATAATTAATTTTATATAATAAATTTTAACTATTGTTATTATGGTAATAAAAATGTAGTTAAAGTTTTCTACTTCATATATTGTTGCATATTATTTTATGCATTAATTTTTTATATAAATTAAAATATAAATTTCAACTGTTCACAACTAAGAATGTAGTTTTTTTTCTCAATTATAATAATTTGCATTTTATAAGGTACACATAAATTTATTAATAAAATAAAATAAAATGCTGACATTAAAATTTTCTTTTGTCTTATACATTTGCTTTCTGTATATTAATAATCTTATATAAACTATTACTAAGTGCCGCTGCATAATAAATTATTAATTAAAAATCACTCTTTTCGTTTTATTTTTTATCGGTCAAGAAAGGGTAAAACAGAAGTTCCATGCACTACTCTCAGCGTACAGGAAATGAAGTTTAAACCTATTTAACTGAAATCGATTTATAATCTTAAGTGTCTTTTACTTTTTTCTAAACTAAAAGATGAAATATAACTATTAGAACAAATTATTATAAAAACGTTGTTTACAATATTAATCACTTTAATGCTATTTTTTTACAATGAAATAATTATTCATTAAAAAATATTAATTTTTATGAAAGCGTGATAAGATTCACAGTTTTTAAGCGGAAAGAAAAACGAATTAGAACTTAGAAAAATTCAATAAGAATTATTTCTTCATGTGCTTGAGTACATTTTTTTTCAATTTATTGGATTTTGATATTTGAAATTTTGTACACTATATGTAAAATTGAAATTAAAATTGTGTTATACTAGAAAAATTTATCTTTAGCACATACGTATATATGTTCACGTATACTATATATTTGGAATATCTACAAGTAAATCATATTTATAATTCTATTCGTAATACAATACGTAATTTGTAATTCTCATTTTTCAATTCGTTACATAATTAAAAACTTAACTTTTAAAAATAAAATGTTTAACAATGTTAATGAATACTACTTTTATTACGTTGATAAAACGTTATTAAGAATCAGTTATAAATTTGGAGAAAAAAAATTTTGCTATGAATTATTACAAATAATTTTTCTTTTACACGTGTACTTTATAATAATGTTTAGAAAAAATTCTTTTTATTTTATTTTAACGGTTTTTATAATAACATATGAAAAAAAAGCATTGCAATTTCGAAAATAAAAGAGAAATTCCTATTATTACAGAATATCACAGCTTGTAACGTAATAATTACCAAATAATATTTAATAATTAGGTATATTCTTGTAATATAATAATAAATTAATATGAATATCATTATATAATATATTTTAGAAATATAAAATTTTATATACCGACATTTACCCTTTACCATTAAAATTTCTATGATATATTTTATCGTAATATTTTGATAGTAATATTACAAATGATTTCCAAACATTATAGGAAAAATTAACGTACCATCACAATAAAATTGTCAAATATTTTTCAAATACATCGAGAGAAAAAATGTGAAAAAATTGTATTCTTTTATGAATACATTTTATAATGCTTAATTGTACTTTTGTAGATTTGTCCGTTATGTCCTCAGAATATGAAAAAATAATTACAATTTTTTCAACAAATTTTCTATTCGTGTATTTCAGTGTTTATCACCACAGTTTTTACAATGCTGGCACGGTAATTTTTCCTATAATGTATACTGTGCATGAAACTTCTGGCAAGGCAATTTTTAATGTACTTTTTTTCCCAGTTTAAAATTTTATAAACCCAACAGTCATTCTATAATATCGGTATCAATATCACAGGGATATCTGTTACCAGAAATGTATTAATTATTTGATACTTTATGCAACGCGCGTATTTATATTCGAATTACGACTGAAATAAATGTAATAGAGCGTAAAAAAAAGAGCGGTACAATAAACTCGACATCTCAATCTTACCATTTCACCCCGTATTGAAGAATGTCAATGCGACTGTCAGAAAAGTATATGCAAGTTCGCTAGCTCAACGTTTGTTGTAAGGAGTTAGTAGTTGTACGGTTCTCTTCGAAGCACCGCGTTCAATTTCGCGTGATTTTGCGCGCGGCTTTTATCACTACAAAAGCAACATTATATCACACGTATAATCAATCGTTAATGCGCCAAGATGAACTTTACATTAAAAATGAAAAATTTTTGCTCCGTAAAAAGTACCATACGTTTTTGAATTTTATGCCAAATGTTAACGATACAGTATTAACGTAAAGTCTAATTAGATGAATATCAAAGTCATGACAATTACGGTTTCTTAATATCAAAATTACACGAATTTCACTGTAAATGATGTATCTTATGAAATTTATTTTATGAAAATTACCTAATAGTGTCGGGAGTGCGTCGTGTTGCGAATTCCACTTATTTTACACGTTGGAATACATTTTTTTTTCTCACGCGCAAATAAATTTTCTGTGAGTATTAAATTTAAACTTAAGCTGATGATAATTAAATTTAAATTGAAGCGAAAAATTGTATAATCTTTATCGGATTAGGACGAACAAATGTGAACGCTGTGTTTTGCAAAAGTACTTGTTTTTTAAATATTTGAATAGAGAAATCAGTAATCACGGTTATTCTCAATAAAAATATTATCACGAATATTATGCACCCTCTTCCTGCGCGTCGCGTTTAATTAACTGTCAATGTGATCTTATATTATTTAGCGAATTAAATGAAAATGTATTTCACTGAGGCAGTGGACGTTTTATAAACTTTGAATTGAATTGTCGCACTGAGTATTTTTTGTAACTACTTGCGTTGCGTTAAATATTCAATTATTTTGAGCTGAATAAGTAAAGCAATATTCATCAATCACTTTCGCAGAATCAATTTTAATTAAGATCTTATCTAAAGCAGCTTGTCATTAATTTTTATGACTGTATTTACATACATATGTATAAGTGAGAAAAAAAGTAACACGTAAAAGGTTCTAAAGATACATTTCAGTAGAAGAAAGAAAAATAATTTTTGCCATTGCTCGGATCAATCATTAAAATTAAGTACGACCTGGGCGATTTTTATATTTATTTTATTTTTACATTTGTACAATTTCCAATGACTATGAGGGCGTTTAATTGAAATAATAAATTATATAAAAAAAGTCAAAATGTGAATTTCAAAAGTTGCATTTTATAAGTAAATAAATATTTTTACCCAAACGTCAAATATAGTTAATTTCCTTTTTCTCTATAAAATTTATTTCATGCAAATTGACGAGTTTATTAAAAACAAGTAATCAAATTTCCTTCGATAATTTTGACGTGAAATTATTTTACAATAACAATAAAATGTATGACAATACATGTAGTAAATAATTGAAAAAAATTGGAATAAATAAGGTTGAAACTAAGGTTTAAAATTATAAATTTATAAAAGCTGCTGAATGTACGAGTGTAAGTAAAATATTCAATATATGTTTAGATGTGTGCATTGTAAAAATCAAATACCTTTGATGAAAACTTATTCACTGTTAAAGAACACAGGATTTGGTGGGATATTATTAAATCCTATAGCATTTTATTGCAATGCAATATCAATTGACAGTGCAACGTTAACGTGAATCACGAACACATATGTCTATCTATTTCTTACTTCTTTCGAATGAAAAAAAATGTAGAAAATAATTTCATTTATACTTATGAAAATTTATTATACTATATTATTGAATCGCTCCCTATAGGTTCTTTGTCTCTGTATTTATTTTAGAAAATAGAAGCTCTAATATATAGTAATATTTAGTAATAATGTTTATACTTTATAACAATTAAATAATCATGTTTTATTTAATTAATTTTTATTAAAATTTCAATTACTCTGCTTTAAGATTTAAATTAACTAATTGCAGAAAAGTTAAACTTCTTAAGTTTTATGCCAGAAAGCATATATTGAATACAAGAAAATAAGGAAAAAGGTAAATAACAAGAATAATATAAATCCACGTAGAACGTGAACCAATTTAAGACTATTTCAGTCATTTTAAAGAGATATTTAATATGGAATGTTTATCAAGTTCACGTGTTCTTTCATATTATTATATTATTGTGTCTTTTATAATTAAATATTAGTATTAAAAAAATGAAATTATTTATTGTTTCCATAAGAACTGTTTTATAATATAATGAGAGCAATATATTTTAACAACGGCGATTTAGTTTGTTTTAAATGGTATTTTTAATCAAAGATAAAATTTATTATTATTTATATAAGCTTTATAAAAATGTATCATGATTGCAACTTTTTATTAATTATGTTTATAGGAAAAGTTAATATGGCCGATAAATTACACGAATATGAGGGATTCGCGGGACGAATTCACGGTGTACGAAGTAAAGTTAAGGAAAAATGGGACGCTTGGAAGGAATGGAAAAATGAAATACCAACAGACAGGGGCTTAGGAGGTATTATAAATCACATTCGTGGTCCACCGAAATTGGAAAGAACATTAGATAATTATACACATGTTTACAGGTAATTCGATCTGTTTAAACTAGTTATTATGTTTTGCATTAAACTATTATTTAATTTTCTAATAAAAAAACGATCAATAATTAAGAAATTATTCTTAAGAATGCATTGATAATAAAATACAAGTCATATTATGTATTCAAATTGTTTTACAAAAAAAAAGTTAAATCTTAATAAAGTCAAATTTTCAATTGAATAAACCTTCAATGTAATAGTAAATAAATAAAATAATCTGTATAAATAATTATCCGTATTTTTGCTAAACAATTGGATTAACTCTTATATATAATTACTAATATATGTTTCTTTTATTTTATTCCAATTTAAATTAATCGGAATTAAAGTTACCTTTTTTTATCGGAGTGGTTCTGCTACATTTCCAAATGACACAAATTGAATTAATAAACTGTTTTACAAACAGTTGCAGCGTATGATCCGGCGCTTGTAAATATAATTAAATCGGAAACTGTCGATCGATTGTAATACACTGTGGAATTTTATGGTATCTGTAATATCGTAATTGAAACTGAATATAATCTTACGTTGAATTAATAAATTCAGTTCATTAAAATAATCTATAAATTCGATTGCGAAAAAATGATTTTCAAATCCGGAAAGTTTCAACATTCATTATTTAGACAAATCAATAAATATTTTTAAATCTCTTTTAAATTCGTCTTATTAAAATGCCTTTAATGAAACAAAATAAAAACCATAGTAATCATTCTAAATTAGAAATCAATAAAGCTATTATTAATACAATTAATTGCGAACGCATTAATTAATTGTGATATTGAAAAGTAAACAATTACATTGCCCAATTAATGTACCTGCTATGTTTTTTCTTTTTTTCACTAAATAGTAAATACATAAAATAATTTCTTGTTCCGATGACTTGGATTTTAATAAACTGCATTTAATTGGCAATAAATTGCTATATTAGTAGTGTTAAATGTTACAATAATTGTCATAAATAATGTTTACATTCGAAATGAAAGGAGAAAAAGTCGGTGGGAATTGGTGAGGATATCAGCAGCGGTGATGGGGATCGAATTTTCGTACGCAGCGGAAACCGCGTTCGTTTCGCCAACGCTTTTGAAAATTGGCGTGGATCATCAGCATATGAGCCTGGTCTGGGCGTTGAGTCCACTAGTAGGTTTCTTTGTGACCCCAATACTGGGAAGTGTTAGCGATCGTTGCAGATTATCATACGGCAGAAGAAGACCCTTCATACTGCTTTTGTCCGTAGGCGTTCTGATAGGTAAGTCACTCGATGAGAATCGTGTAATTCGAACTTGAAGGAGAACTGCAACCTTGAAAAAGAACATCGTTAGTTGCAACAAAGTGAAAAGTCATTTTCAGTCGATAAATTTAAGTCAGTTCTTTTATGGGACACTCAAAGAAATTTATTAGTATTTTCTACTATATTTTATAACTTGGAGATACCTCTGCATTTATAATATTCCTTATAATATTATATAGTATTTTATAAAAAATGTTAAGGAATAAAACCCTTTACCTGACAATTCTTAGCTCGCACCCTATACCACAATTCTACGCCGCTGATTGCAAAGACATTCGTTTCCGTTAAACTCTAGAGAGAGAGGCGAAGTAGAGTGGTGGTAAAGCGTGTGGCAGATGACCATGGTAGAGTTCCATTCCTTGTATTTCATAAATTTTACTATACTATTTACTACATTATTTTCCATATTATTTAATATTCCTTACTATTATAAGGAATAGTATAAATGCACACATATCCCTCCCGGGTTATTATAAAATATAGTATGAACTGTTAATAAATTTCTCTTGGTGTACGCTATGAAAAAGAAAAGGAACAAAAAAAAAATAAGTATCCGGTCCATTTAAAAGATAAAAACTCGTTTGGTCATTAGGACTTATTTTGGTGCCGAATGGAGAAGGAATGGGTTACGCTTTTGGGGATGAACGACCGATAGGGAATCGTACCGTCTTCTTGGGTCATAGAACCAGTGCCAAGGAAGCGACACCTGCGCCTGAAACGACTCATAGCGGCGGTCATCCCTGGGGTATATTTTTTACCATTTTGGGGACCGTTTTGCTCGATTTCGATGCCGATGCTTGCCAAAGTCCTGCCAGGGCTTACCTTCTCGACGTCACTGTTCCAGGTTAAAATTGATCATTTTAGTATTTATTTCGCAGAACATATATCAAAGAACTTACAATTTATAGCACGCTAAATTTGGAAACTGATAAAATGTAATAAAATGAATTGACTTTTGTAGAGGACCACGCGAAAGGTCTGAGTACCTTCACGATAATGGCAGGTCTCGGTGGATTTATGGGGTACGGTTTGGGCGGCATAAACTGGGATGCAACTGCTTTAGGAGTGATGCTGGGTGGACACCTTCACGCTACTTTCACCCTTATCACAATAATATTTATTGTAACTGTTGCCTGTACCATAACTAGCTTCAAAGAAATTCCCCTTGAATTACTGGAACGCGAGGAATTTCAAGAAATGCAACAAAAAGTAACGCTAAAATTAAACTTAGCAATGTTAAAAGTAATCAAAAGTAGATGATATTTTGTCCAACTCATTAATGATACTGAAGAGCAATAGAGTTGGTGTTTTTTAATTAAAAAATTGTTCAATTAATCAACACATTGTTTAATTTTTAATACTAAGCTACTGTTTTCTTTTTGTATTTCGAGTACATTTTAAAACACCTTTACGTTTCTTTTCTCATTTTTTTCAGATGGAAGAAAGACTAAAGCACGATGAAAATAACGCGATAACTTCCAGTGAACATGTTACGTATGGCACACTGAACGATGACGTGGAACAGCCTATGAAAGAAAAACCTAACGTAAGTATTTGGCTAAATACTCTCTGTCTTTTATATTTATTATCAATCACCATCCTTTATCAGTAACTTTTGAATTACATAAAATTTTAGAATAAGTGAAATTTCACCTATTGTGACTGAATACTGACTTTATAAGATGTCCAAAATCTACGTACAGTAAATGAATAATAACTTGTTGAAAAAGTCATTTTCACTCATTGGAAAAGTACTTTTAATTAAATTAATATTTACTTTTTCAATAAGTGAATTTTAGCATTTTGAATATTACATTTTTTAACATAAGTAATCATTATAAATAGTTAAAATTTTGCCCGATATGGGCAACTTAAAAAGACTGAAACTGAAGTATTTGTCCTATAGGAATTTGCCATGCAAACGCTTCCTCCTAGCGAGACTTTAATACAGGATGACATTACAAAAGCACCGAGCGATACCGAGTATCCCGCTACCGAAGATACGACACAAACGGCCGAGAGCAATCCGAAAGTAACTTTACAGGAATACCTATTTTCGATTATATATATGCCTCATAGTATGCGAATGGTTTGCCTGACGAATCTGTTTTGTTGGATGGCCCACGTTTGTTACTCGTTGTATTTCACCGACTTCGTGGGTGAGGCGGTCTACAACGGAAATCCGAAGGCGAGTGTCAATAACCTCAGTGATGTAAAAAAAGAAAATAAAAAAAAATAATTATCCTGTGAAATTTGAATAATTGATTTCTGAAATCGATTGCGATCATGAATATTAATGATACGGAAAGGCGGACTGCGAAAGTTACGATTATTTGTTTTTATTTTTGAGGAACTTTTAGATGTCACGCTCGATTGTTGGAGGCGAGCTTAAAGAAATTCAGAAGATTTGATTGAATAACTTTAAAAGAGCGAAGATGTGACAAGTTATAAATATATAGAAACCGAGACCAGTCGGTTTCGCTTTATTTTCAGAGTTACAAAAAGAAAGGAAAGAAAGAAAGAAAAAAAGAGTAGTTTTAAGAAACGAATATTAACAAGTGGGATGAGTTATTCTTTTTTTTTTTTACTTTTTGTCTCTTTTACAGGCTCCGGAGGGGTCCGTGGAACGTGATTTGTATGAATCTGGAGTACGTTTTGGATGTTGGGGCATGTCCATGTATTCGCTTTCGTGTTCTTGTTATTCGCTTGTAATCGAAAAACTGATAAAACGATTTAGGTATGTTATAAATAACATTTGATATTGATAAGCAATGTGTCTTTATTAATGTTTACTTATGGACTATTACTGCTTTACTTTGTCACTTTTCCGAATAGATGATACAGTGTTTAATAGAATGAAACAAATGCGAGAAGTCAAGTGGAAACAAAGCGTAGAATATTTTTTTATAAATATTTAATTCTTAAAAGCATTTATGTATAAAGATTAACTTATGTATAAAGATTACGCGAAAAAGTGTATTAAAATTTATAATTTTTTTTTTTATTTCTTACACTTTTTTTTATTATATTTTCTATAATATCTGTCTATATTAATTTATCGATATTTTGCTTCAACATTTACTTTTTCTTTATCTTAGTTAAAAGTTATAATAAGAAAAAGGTCGCTTAGTTTAAATTGCAGCTACGATTTTTAATTCAAAGCTCATCTATCTTTCGTCTTTTCTTTTTGCAGAGCTCGGAAAGTGTATATTTGCGGTCTACTGTTCTATAGCAGCGGAATGATGTGTATGGCAATTACTAAACACCCAGTTGGAGTAATATTATTTTCTTGGACAGCTGGCGTGATGTATTCCACATTATTCACCATGCCATACTTGTTAATTGCACATTACCATGCTTCTTCGACGGTAATTTATAATGCAACATTTAAAATCAAAATTAAATCTTTCTCGTAAAAACTACACGTACAGTAACGGGACATCTTTAGAAAAATACACGGAGAAAAAAGATTAATAACAATTACTGACATTGTCAGTAAACCGTTCATACACTTGCAAAAATTGGAAAATTACTCTATCTTAACTTAGTAAAACGTGTCAATTTGTTAATAAAAATAATAAAAAGGCTAATACTTTTTATTAACTTGGGATAGTAATTTTTCAACTTCTTCAAGTATGACCAATTTACTGTCAATGTTAGTAATTTTTATTAATTTTTTATCTCCTTGTATGTACTCTTCCAATATGTTCTTAAATTGGCAAAAAAATAGCACTTTATAATATTTCTTTGTTTTTAGAAAAAAAGAGTTTTAAAAATTATCTAAATATAATAATTCATGACAAACAATTTGTGTAAATTTGTCGAATGAAATTAGTTTGCAGTGACAGCGGATGGCGAAGCGATCCAAAGTGGCGAGGTACGCGGCTTAGGTACGGACGTGGCCATTGTTTCCTCGATGGTCTTTTTGGCACAGTTTTTATTGTCGTGCTGTCTTGGCACCATCGTCAGCCTATCAGGAACAACGACCGCTGTGGTCTGCGTCGCGAGCGTTTTGGCAGCTTGCGGTGCTTTAGCAGCTACGCAAATCATGTACCTTGAGCTGTAATCATTATTAAAACACAATTCTTGTGAATACATTTTTTGATGCCGTCCATTTAGTGTTCCAATTGAAATGAATCGTTACTTATTTTAAACTTATACATGGGACAAAAATCAAATTACTACTGAAATGTAATTACTGCCGTCATTCAATCCAATGTTGGCTCAACATATAACTAATGTCGAGTCAACAGACTTTCAATGTAAAATTAACATATATTAGTTAACATATAAAAAGCAGTAAATTTGGCATGCATATTCTTTCCCGTGTATCATTTTTCTTCGAAATGATTAACGTTCCAATTAATTTATTCCTCTTTCGTCGACGACACTTCTGATTTTAAAAGCAAATGCTTTTGTGAATGAAACCTAGTCGAAGTTGGACCTAAATATATGGCATCAAATAAAACGAAGTATAACAAAGTTGCGGTTTTTTTTTTTAATCTCGTTGTACGCTTCACCGAAGACGCGTTTGAACTTAATGTACCGTTCTTGAGCTTGCCGTTTATCCCGATGCGTAACAATAACGCGTAATTGAAAAGCACAAATATTGTTTTCAATTATGTCTTATACACTGAGAAAAATAATATAGTAATCCTGGACTCTATGTGTTCCTGTATAAAATAATGCTCGACAATGTGACAAGAGGTACCATAGTTCTGATAATTGATACTTGAAAAAGTGACACCATTTACCAGACTGTCTGGCAGAGTTCTTAACATTGGAGCATAGAGTCTCAGAATGCCAGAAAGTATAGTAACTCTTATTATTTTATTTTTCTCAGTGTAACAATTCATTGGGAATCGAGTATTAATAAAAAATTCATCATTGTCGTGTATTGAAATAGCATTATATTATAATTTAATAGCACATTGTATTTAAAAGCAAGTACACTCAAAGAAATTGGCTTAGCCCGACCAACTGCGAGTGCGAATTTATTTTTTAATTAGTTCGGCTAAGCAAATTTATCATAATTCAATCGCGATAGATTCTTTTGAATGGATTTAATGCGACGACTAGTTTAGTGTAGTATGAATAACTAATACACCGGCTGCACTATATTTTTTTGAGTGTAACTAAGTATCATATCACCTGTAATTCAATGTATAAATAAATATTTTTTCAAAAAAAAAAAAAACAAACAAAAAAAAAAAGGAGGAAAAAATCAATCTATGGCTATTATGCAAATTTAACGTATCGTCGTGACGATCTTCCAACCTATATCAAGATCAATGGATCTCGATTTTAAACATTATAATTGCAAATTCTAACGATGTGAGATACTTTATGGACGTGGAACCACGGCTGCGCGCTTATTCGAACGTTCGAAAGAAAAATATGATGATGGGTCACCTTCCTACTGATTACAGGATCAGGTTTGGCGATGCTCGTTTTCGAATTTAAATCCAGTCTGGCCGCTTGCAGTGTCAAAATTTGTCCGAGAGAGAAAATTATCTGTGGCCTTAGAAGTCAATTCGGAATTCACTGGTCGCACTTTATGCCTTCGTTTATATACCCCGATAAAAATACTCACTGGTTTAAACACTTACAAAAATATTATTGGCCATGATACCGGTAACTTCTTATAAATAATACAATCTTATAATTTGAGGTATTTCGTTGGCAATCAACGTACGGCTTTTAATTTAATAAACTTAAATAGTTCTAGTTATGGTACAGTTCTGGATAAATATTAGAGGAAAAAATAGATCAAAGATGTATACACTGTATGAGACGATCGATTTTCCTGATTCTCATTTCCTGCGCACACATAATCATATCATATTACGCAATGTCTTTGACACTATAAATCATAATTTAAACACGAAATTGGTTCATTTTTACGCATCATTAACTTAAGCTCTGGCTTAATAATGAATGACTGCGCGGTTACTTTCTGAAACATCTCATTTGCTTAAAATGTAACTCTTGTAAATTGGTTATTGACAGTTCATCATTAAATGGTGATTAAACTTTGATCATTATTTTCTTATGTCGATAATCTATCGGCATCAATTAAATTTCTACTATTAAATTATCTTTATAGTTTGATGAAAATTGTTCCCTCAAAAACATTTTCATTTATTTAATTTTCAATATGCATTTATAAATTTTGTCAGAAGTATATTTTATTATTATAGTATATGATTAAACATTTAGGTGGAAAGGAATAAATTATATTCCAACAAATTCCAAAAAAAACTATAATATAATATTCAAATAATAATCGTTGACAAACTGATACTTATTTTGCTAACTTAAGATAGCAATGTTCCAACTTTTTCCAAACATATGACCAGTTTACTAACAATGTTAGTAATTATGATCAGAACTTTATATCCTTGCAACTTTTTTCCCCTTATACTTATTTAAATTTTCTCTCCCCCCCCTCCCCCTCACTGACCACCGCGTGTCGTTTTAATTAAATTAGCATAATTTATAATTTTATTGGAAAAAGCTCACGGGGTAGCCGAAAGCATAAACCCTCCGACAATATTACGGTCGTATCCAACAGGCGGAGTCCATTAAATGAACACTTTACAAGGCGCGGACCTCGTCTCAATCTTCGTTACACGATTGTTACACCGGTCGGCGCAATTAACACGCGCTCATCGTGGAAAAACTCGCGAACGGTGCTTTCCATCATATTACAGTTAAGGGAATGTTCAAGTTCAAGCATCTCAGTTCAAGGACAAATCGTCCCCGCTCGCGGATGGTTGACGACCAGTTTCTAGGCTTTTTTTTTGTTTTAAATTTTGTTAACCGGCTTCCCCGCAGCGAGTTTACAGCGACACGCCTTCCTGCGAAACTGCACACACATATATTGCAGGCCGTCCCCGCTCGGCTCGCACGGCGAACGAAAATTCGTTGCCATCTTCGAGCGACCGATTCCACGGCTCGAAAACCTGCTTTCCCCAAATCAAAACAAATCCCGCGGCCGCATACGTCCCTCGTTACTACAGCATTTTCATTCGAGATTGCCGAGTTGCACGGTGCCTTTACATTTTCGCATCTTACAGTTTGCGGTTTGACATTGAAGAAACGAAAAGAAATGTCACTCGTCGAGGAAGTTCAAATTGGCAAAATTGTCGCCCAAATAAATATTTATAAATGTTTTATTATATAATAATTAATTTAAGAAATCCTCTTCTGTCTGTCAAAAGTTAATCGTATTTAGAATTTTTTCAATAATTTTTATATATTGCTACATTTCTCATAGAGCTACCTTTGGGAACTTTCATCGACTATTCAAAGGTTACATTTTCATGTCATGAAAATGAGTTCCAAAAGGCCGCTTTCCCAGAAAAGTTACAATATATAAAAACTAATTTAGACAATTTTAAATATGTTCTTCTTTTGATAGATGTTGGATTTTGTTTCTTAAATTAATTTTTATTTTATAATACATTTACAGACACGTATCAAGGAAGTTATGTCAATTCTGAGATGGCCATTGACCAAGTTGTGCGTCTATACGTTTCTTTTCGGACAGAACTTTTTTCAATACTGTAACAGTTGCCTCAGACAATTTTCTCATGATAACACTGTAACAGTAACATAGAAAACATTTAACATGAAATTTTTGTAGATATTACATTTCATAATGCTGGGACAATATTAACATTATAACATTGTTACACCAATACCAATTGGCATTGCTTCAACAGAACAGTTTTCTTCGCGTGGATTTGGCGAAAAATAAAAGGATGATTATTTATGGCCACGGAAAAGTTTTAATTAGAATTTTCCTTTTGGCAGAAAATGTCATTATGTTATAAGAAATTGATGAGCGTTACTGTCATCCGTTACAGTCCTAACATTTGTATATGTATTTTGGACGCGAGGATCATTGGGTCACCGATCGTCGAAGGTCAATAGAGAATCATTCGTAAAAAGGTAGTCCTCTGAATATGCAAGTATGATGCCTTTAACCTTGGAAACCATTTGGAGTAAGAAGCGAACAATGACACCGACTCTGCATAACTTCTCTGACAGATAAAAACAGGATGGCTTAGAGCCGAGAGAAAGGGTGCTTGATTGAGACGTTTGGCATTTAGTTTGAGATGAAATTGTCAAAAATTGATCCGGTCTTGCTTTATTTTCTATTTGCTTCTTCTTCTTTTTTTTTTATCAAGAACAGATATGGTAATTAAATAAAGAAAAAAGTTGGAAATGGATATACATTTATTGTTGATCGATTTACATTAAGTTGAGTAAATAATAATGTTCTGAATTAATGGAATTATGTTGGCATATTTTATTTATGCAAAATGAATTAGTCATAAACAAATGTATGAAAAAGATAAATTGGGACATGTTTTTTGTTACAGAAGAAAGAAGTGCTCGCATTACTTATTACGCAATGGAAAAAGCTACGGTCCATTGGAGTGTATTAATGGAATGGAAAAATATAATAATGTTGAACTACTGTTCAAGTTGTGGATATATTTTAATACAGAGGTATATTAAATTTAATATTAATTTTTTATGAATTGGTGCGATAAACTGGACTAAGTAATCAATAATTTCTTAATCCAGTTTAAATATTAATTAATCAAAAATCTTGGAAATGTTTTAATTAATGTAAATAAAAATGAGTTTTGACGTTTTATCACTTCGTGCATAATTTGTCTCTTGTTACTTGTTAAGAAGACCATAATAAAGAAGAAACAAATGTTTCATTCAAATTTCATTATTTCCTGATAACTTCTCAGCATGAATGATTTATGGGTCCAATTTTTTACAGTTAACAGATATAAAATAATATTTACTGACAAAAACGCTAATAAAAATTAAAATTCTCAATAAATTAAGCAATTCTTATTAGCTGATCAACACGCTCACTAAATGATTTATATTAACAGGAACAATATTAAAATTTCCAATTTCTAATGAAGTGGTGAAAAAAACCGTATATACTGATTGATAGAAAATGTGTGAACTGAAAATTATACACGATTCCTAATAGTAATAGCGTTAATAAATATTCTAAGTACACTTCTGGTAAATTATAATAATCTAGAAACATATCTAGAATACTAAGTATTAATATACTTGTTCTTTTAATATTAAATTAATTTTTAATAGCATATATACACTCTTAATTATAAACAATATATCATTATTCTTTTATATCATTGTAAACATTTCCTTTATTATTATTTATTAAAAGTATGAAGCTAATTTTTTTCATTACATTTAACTTTTGAACTATTACAATTACTATTTTGTCTAAAATACAATTTTTATATTGAATGTCTTTAAATATGTATACATATAATTTAAATTTGCTGGAATATAATTTATTCGTTGACACCTTAAACTGTAATTTATCATCTTTAATAGGATCATATTGTTGTTTAATTACATACTATAATAATACAATTTAATTCTTAAAAAAATTATAATGAAATATCGAAAATTAAATAAACAAAAAATTATCATTTCCTATAATTTCTTTTTTTTCTTTATTGGTACTTAGATGTCATAGTACGTCATCAGTGTCTGAGGGGACCTACAGGTATATATGAGTCCTATACGCGTCCGGAATACGGTATTTGCCGTTTGACTTCCTCGCGAGTTTGAAGCCTCGGCTCATAAGAAACCGAGGCTCGACTGAATCGGGTTATTAACAACAATAATACAATAAATAAATTTGTTTGTTAGTGTGTACAATAACCAAGGACCTATAATTAACAACGATAACAAATTTATTGCTCGAAAAGAGGTAAATTTTATTCATTACTTTACTCGAACGGTCATTTCATTAAACTATCAACATTCAATAAGTGTGTTAACTTTTTTTTTATGAAAAGAAATTATTCTACAATCTACTCTTGCATTTCATATTTTATAAAATTATCATGGCGTTCATTTGCTTTAAAGCTTATCCGTATCAATATCTAATTTAAAATAATTGATGAGATCATTGAGATAATCGCAGATTAGAGAAATATATATGCATACAAGCAAGAAATTACAAGTTAATTAACAAGCCTCCCGTGCACTTAGGTATTCTGCATCTAAATATATTACGTTTTATTTGTTTTATAAAATTAATTGAAATAAAACTAAAGACATCTCATTTAAAATAAAAAAGACAATTGATATCCATTATTTAAAAAAGCTTACGATCAAACAGATTATTGAATAAAATTAAATAGCCAATTAACAAAATATAAACAATAACAATCATTAATAATATATTTTAACGTCTGTTAATGGTCTTTATTAGTTTTTATATGGCCGGGGAACGGCTGCAGCCATAGGTTCCATAAAAGCCAATTACAAAGATAATTTTTTAATCACGATACTCTTTATTTGAAAATATATTTTATAATAATTCTTAAAATGGCAGCGAGCCATGTAAACCAAACACTTAGCTATTTATGCACACTCGAGTGGCGACACCAGCACGACTTGAGAATCGTACCTGGCGCCGCCACCCGAGCGGCAACGGGTGACTTTACGAACGC
>JABFPN010000225.1:0-58471 GCA_022817305.1 Leptoteleia sp. ZL-2020 | reverse complement strand
TAAGTTTCTATAATTATTTCATTAAAGATACATATTTAGACGTGTCTGATTAGTTTTTGGAAAAATTGTTGACTATTTCTTATTTACTTTTATTATCACATTTTGTATGTATTATTAATTTTCTATAAACAATTCCTTTTCATATTTTTTTCCTTTAATAATTTATTTATTATATTTTTTACATTACTTATAAATTAATTAAGATATTTTAAAATCATGTGTTTGTGTGTGTTTGTGTGTCTGTGTATTTGTTTTGTATAATGTACAATTATAAAATATTTGAAAAAGTCAGTTCTCTTAATGTTAATGTTTGGTTGCTATGTAACAGTTTTTATTCCAAAGTTTCTTATAACTTATGTATGTACCGAACTAAAAGTAATACGATAATTTGCTACGCCTAAAAATAAAAGATTTGTTAGGAAAATTGATATTTGTATAGTTTGAGTATTTTAAATAAATTAAAATATTAATTAAGTTTAACTGAATTCCTTAACTATTTAAAGTTCCTCAAAATTTTAAATTCTTGTTATAAAAGTTTACAGTATTTATATATGTTTAGGGGAAGAAATAACAGACAATAATAAAAATATTATTGGTTGCTTTAGCTCATTAATACGGCCCTGATTAGAGCATCATATTTTATCTTATCATCATTATACATTTATATTAACCAACAAAAAACATTAATTAATAGTTTAAATCAGTAATTGACAACACTAATGAGTTGTACATCATATACTTTTATAATGGTTAATTAAAATAAATTATCACTAAAGTTTGATTTATTTTTCAGACATTTATAACGTGTTATGCAGCGATTGCATGAAGGAATAATATGCAAAATAAATTTTTAATAATTTTGTTATTATGGAACCTGTTACTGTACCAAGGATCATGCACTGCACTGCAAAAAGTATCTCAAAATCCATCCAATATACTGTACGATTTTCTTTCTTATCGTCAGATATCAATCATCCGTTTCAATGTTCCAGAAAATGCAATCTTTGCAATATTCAAGTAAGTTTAGAAAATTAATATGATGGCCTCAGAAACTTGTTTAAATTTTAAAATGTAATTGTTCATATTTGATGCATTTAAATTCAATGTCTTTTATATTTTGGAACAAAACTTTTTGTTTAAGCGTTTAACCTTATTTCAATTTATCTTAATGTTTGGATTATGTATATAATTCACTAATTATTATTGTTGTTGTTAGGTTTATTGCAAAAGAATCAAAAATAAGTGGCATCGGCAGATGCTTGGCCCGAAGTGTGTCTATACACCTGAAGTCAGGTAGTATACCATTAGTTAGACCTGATAATTCAACGATTAAAGCAGCATTGTTGGAGAACAGGCGAAGTTGTTATAGTTTACAAATAATGAGCGATGGTGTTGAACATGACGTTAGAATCGACGCTCCTATCGCTGGAAATTGGTACGGTATTGCATTTCGGTCTTGGGTCGACCCAGATTCTAGTAAGATAACACAACAAGGTAATTTACATAATTTTGACATCAAAATGATAGAAAGTAATTTCTTCCTGTTACACGTGCTAGTGTTTTATGTTTAAGTTAATTTATATCAGGAATGAATGAAAAGTTTTATTCCTTAGGGAATAAAGCATACTGTGTTTCTTCTTTGAATTACATTTTTTTCTTTTTGCAAATCTTTTATTGTACAATTCTATTTAAATGCATTTTTATGATACATTCCAAAGTGATTTAAAATTTTGTTAAATTATTGAATTTCACATTAAAAAAAAGTATAAAATAGATATGGTATATTACATATTAAGAATTATGTATTCTATAAATTAGCAGAAATGTATTATTCGTTTATAGGCTTAGGAGCAACATGCAGCACTATACTTGACACCGAATTATTAGTAGAACCTGCTTCAGTAGTTAAAGTATTGAAAGAAGAGTTAGATCAAGAACTTAACTTGGATGCTGAAAGTGTTGAATCAGCAGTAGTACAGTTTTATATTCCAGAAAATATAGATAGAGCTACATTAATAGCTAAATCTTCGTGTGCTGACAATTGTACAATATTTGTGTATATTACGTCGATAGAAAATTTAGCCTCAAAAATAATTAACACGACTGAAGTTAGCATACCCTTTTTTCCTGTTGAAAGTTCGATACACAATGTGCTACTAAGACTTCACACTGGTACAGCATCGAATGTGTCTATTCATTTGACAACGGATTCCATGTCAAATGATAAGTCATACGTGAATAAAGAAAATTTGTTTCGTAGATCGTTTACAGATTTTTTTTTATTCGATTATGAATACATTCTGGGCAATGACACCAAATCGGCGCCAATAAATGTAACAGCCAATACATTATCCGTCCTAAAATTCAAAATTGGCGATATTTTCGATGTCGGTGGCACTGTTACTGTTGGACTTAAATTTGTCAAGGAAGAACTGGATAAGAAAAACATGATCGCCGTTGGATGCGTGACATTGGGTAAATATGATAAACCATAAACAAATATTAATGAAATTTAACAAATTTATTTTTGATTATGTTCTTAAAACATTATATAATTAATCTAAGCATAATTATAATAGTAAATATCATTAGACTTTGGCGCCGGAATCCAACTAATTTCCTAAATAAACTGGCATTCTATCAATTTACGTAACTAATTGTAGGATTCTACACAATTTAATAAAATAATTTATGCTAAACAGAGACCGAGGAAGACTTATTCTCTAAAATGAATAACAAATGTATTTTCCTTGTTATTTTTTATCAATTTTTAAATACAAGACTTTTAATGTTTACATAAATTCTGCTAGTCATAATTGTAATGAAAAGTAAAACTGTACGAATGAGTAACATCATACTTTGAACTATTTCTTTGCTACCAGGTTATTATTCAAATATCACTAATGTCTTCGGCTGTGAGCATCGTCATTCCACGACTCCGGTTGACATTTACGTGAACACTACCGAACCATCCTACGTAAATATCCCGTATCCAGAGCCAGGACTATGGTACGTGAGCATTAAGGTTTTCTGCGTAGAGAACAACTGCCCTTGCTTGGAGGATTGTGTCTCCCGTCTCTGTCAAAATTGTAGCTGCATCGAGGAGTGTTCGTCTCAAGTGGAAATCCATATTGCTTCGAACCCCTGCATAGAAGGAGAGTGCAATAAACATGGCAAATGTATGCATTACTTCAGCGGAGGTTTCGCTTATTCTGCTTGTGATTGTGGGGGTGGCTATCGAGGCTTCGACTGTGTCGATGACACTTACCTCTTAGATAGCAGTGCAGTAATAACACAGCTTTTACTGCTAACCCTCAGCAATCTGGCTTTCCTAGGTTCAGTGATACTGGCAATTCGTCGTCAATATTATAGTGAGGCCATCGCTTACACAGCAGTCATGTTTTTTTCCACATTTTATCATGCGTGCGAAGCTGGCGATGATCTTCACAACCTTTGTATAATGCGATTAAGTGTGTTACAGTTCTGCGATTTTTATAACGCATTACTATCTATTTGGGTAACTCTGGTAGCGATGGCTGCATTCGGTCCCAGACTCACTTCATTTTGTCAGATGGCTGGAGCAGTAGTACTCGCAGTTGGTGCTGAACTTGATCGCACTGCCCTTTGGGTATTTCTTTTGCCTGCGGTGACTGGTTGCGTACTCATCGGCCTATTCTGGGCCATAAGGTGCCGGGCTAAAGGCACCTACAGTTACCCGGCGAGGCCTTACAGATTGTACTATCTGCCTGCAGGCCTTGTTATCGTCTTTATAGGCTTAATTTGTTACGCGTTTCTGCAAACTCGTAGAAATTATTATATTGTTCACAGTTTCTGGCACATCTGCGTAGCTGTGGGAGTTATGTTGTTGCTGCCGACAAGACAATATATGGACATCAGCAGATCTGCAAGCAGATCTGTCAGTGAGTCACAGGCGAATGAACTGAGTGTCAAATCTACATGTTCTTTTCTTGACCTTTGGCGCCACTGTTGGAAAAGGAACGACTGACTTGATTCGTGATCGAGGAATTGATAATTCATAATTATATGACGATTTAGCCAGATTAATTTATAACCTTGATACAGAGAGTGTAAAATCTTTTCTTCACTATACTGAGAGAAAAATTTTTGTAAAAATTGTAATTTTTTTGTGTAATTTGAGGACACAGTGGATAAAGGCAAAAAGTTACAATCAAAAATTATAAAATGTGGTCATAAAACACGTAAATATTATGATTTTTCACTTTATTTTTACAAATGTTTGAATACATTCTACAATTTTTGATTGTACTTTTTGCAACCTTGTCCATCATGTCCTTAAATTACAACGGAAAATTATAATTTTTTTAAAATTTTTCTCTCAGTGTATTTCTATAATAGTTTCAATTAGCCTAACCACGTGTAACAATTTTGTGGATTTTATCCATTACACGTAGAAAAATATGAAGTTAATTTTACCATAAAAAATTGGATTTCAATCCCAGAAGACAATTTCTGAATATAATTGTAATAAAATATGAAATAAATGCTAAAATAAAGTACTTTTTCCTATACATTTATTGGAATTTTTACAGATTTATTGGAATAAATGCTTTATTATAGCATTTCTTTCATTTTTATTGTAAATATGTTCATAAATTGTCCTCAGGAGTTTTATTTTTCTGCGTGTATTTATCATCCTGGAACAGCTGCGTGAAGTGGTAGATAACAAGATGTCTCTCTGCTATTGGTTTTTTCTCAAAACTGACAAGATTGTGCCATAGAGCCTCTTCTTTTCAGGGGCCAGGTCACATCCTTGCGTAAGATATGGTGTGCCGAATATACACCATACTGCACCAACTCTATGTAACCTTTCCTTCCGTATGCTTTCCTTGTGGTAATTTGACCATGACCCAGCCTTAGCTCAACTATCTATCCTCAAGTGAAAACCATCCAAAAAGTAAATGAGCGGTCCTCTATATCTATTCTATATAGTTTTATATTGACTTTATAAACATAATTAAGCGTCAACGAAAGTTTGTTTAATAGGAATTAATTTTTTTGTTGGGAAATTAAAAAGTAAATTATTTTGTAATAAGAAAGACTGCAGATTAGAGGCAGATCTGTTTTATCTTTAATTGAATAAAGATTATGAATTATTAATAACACTTTGTTAAATATAAAATATTTAACGAAAGTATTTAATTATTATGTGAGAGAAAATTGACACTAATTTCAATTTTGTATAAATTATCATTACCTATCATTATTTTTAATAAAGGTGCAGGATATTTAATAAATCTAATTTCATTATTAAATGGATATGTGGTTTTAGTTATAAAATTCATTCTTGGAAAGTAAAGCTCAACATGAAGTTGAGCAGTTGTTAGATAAAATGCGCGCGTATCCGCGCCAAATATAAATGTCAGGAGAAAATGAATTATTTATATGAACGGATTTTTAAGCAAAAATTTTTTAATAAATTAAAGAATTTATTGTGCTCACGAAAAAGAAATTTTAAAGAGAGCGTGCCCGTAGTAATTTAAATTATATTGCATTGTATTAAGAAGAGTACTAGTAATTATAATACTCACACCATTCATTGTCAAATATATATATATATACTTACTTATTTATTTATTTATTTATTTATTGAATCAATATGTGAGTGTACAGCCAACAGAAAAATCATAACAGAAAAGAAAATAAATGATAACGTTGGCTAAAGGTCAATGATCATAATTAGTTTAATTTATGCCTCAGGTAATTGCAAAACATTAAATAAAAGCAATATAATAGATTATCAAATAGATTACCAAAAAATTAATAGTATATACATTTAAACTATGCATTTTAGTGTATATGACATGTATACAAAATTTTTATTGTAAAAATGGTTTGCAGCATGTGTCTATGTAAATAGATCTACATAAATGAAAGACTCGGGGGGGAAAAATCTTTTTTGCAATAAATTTCATAAAATCCTTTTTGTATCATTTAAATTTATAAGAAAACAAAGTAATTGTGTTCTATTTTATATAAACAACAAAAAATTGCTAAAATAATGAAAACAGGATGCATAGTTTATTTATATGATGTAAACACATTGAATTAACTCATGTTAAATCATTGAAGAGGTATGACTATTTTTATATAGAAAACAATATTTTTTTATACAGCATATTGAAAGAATAAAAAGTATAATTTTATCTATTTTTCTTATCGTATGTACATATGTAATTATTGTAAAAAAAATTAATTGATAAATTTAATTGAAAATGAGAAATGAAACTCATGTAAAAATTTTATTGAAAATCACAAAAATGTATCTTTGGTTTTTTGTTTATAAATGTAGATAACGAAAAATTTAAATATGTATGCAGTGATAACAAATTTAGCACTAATATATTTATTAATATCAGCTTGAACGGTGTCGTTTGTGTGTGTATATATATATACATATATATGCCAGCATTATAACAACTTATATTGTTATTATGCAAATATACACAAAAGTTTAACATTAATAATACTGTCAGTTATGTTAGTCTTGAAAAGATTACTTGCAAGGAGACAGCATTCAATTGAGATAAAAGCTGTCAAAATATTGTTAATCTGTAAATATGTATTAATTTTTCAAATTAACGTTCTGCATACTGCTCATAAATTTGGTAAGACGCTAATATTCAAACCTGGAAAAAGAATTAAGCATGCACGTTTAGATATATTTTGTTATTCCAATATGATGGAAATAAATATAAATAAAATTTCATGTTTAGCTACAAAAATGTATTATTCATTATAAAATATTTATAAACAAAGTGTTATCTAAGTGAAGATTCATCATTGTATAAATAAAATATAATATACATATATTTTGCTACTTTGTTGTAATAGTTGCTTTTACGTTTAACGATTGGTAACATTATATTAGTAATAGAATTTTAAATTACTAAAATTCTTATTTATTATGTATAATTATGGAAAATTATGATTCGGCGTGTCTGGAGTCATATATCCATGAAAGGAATCGGGACCTCGCATAATCTAGAATAATGAATTTGCGAATTTTGTTCGGATAATATCTTGAAAATATGTAATACTATATAGCCATAATACGAAAATATTTTATATTAGTATATACACTTATTCATAGGCATAAAATATTAATGTTTATATTGATTTTTCTTTTTCCATTTGAATTTATTTAAATTATATTATATTTATTATTAAATACACACCGAATAGTTGTCCAGTTTCGTTATTTTCATTGAAGTGAAGGAAACTGCATAGCAAGAATTTTGTTGTCTACTCTTAAAATAATTGGTTACAAAAGTAATATAATTTATAACTTTACCGAATATTTCGGCAAACTTGGAACATAAGGATATATGCAACTGTATTTTTTGTATCAGTAAGAAGGATTAAGAAGGAATCATACGTTGAAAATGTTTGTACTAATAGTTTGAAAATGCAACAATTAATTAGTAAAAAAGCATATCAGTTTAAAACGGAATTGCATATATTACAATTGTTATAATAATGTTACAAAAGTTAAATAATGAATAAGTAATTTATATATTTATAATTTATTTATTCTTAAATACATTAATTATAAGATTATTAATCAGTTATTAATATATTTATTATTCATGAATCAGTTATTATATATATTTATTAATATATTCATTGATTCCTCTTTATATTAACAAGTTATTCAGCCAAAGATATCAATATAGACATTTTTTATAAAATTATATTGTTATTTTGTTTCCATGTATATAAATATTCCTTTTAAAACATCATGTGATAATAAAAGATTATTTTTGTTATTAAAAACAAAAACATGTACAATGTACATAACTTATGTATCGAGCGTTTACTGTAATATAAGCTTCAAAAGTGAGAAATTCCAAAATTTAGTAATTAAATTTATTAAATGTTCAGATTAAGAAATAAAATAAGCAGAAATGATATAAACATTGTAAAAATTTGAAACTATTAATTAATTCTGAGACAAAAGAAAATTCGTCAAGTAATCTAGTCCATTTTCTTTTTCAAGTTGTCTCGGTATCTAATGTTTCAAATTACTACTGAGATGCGTCGTGATTTTGTATTAAAATTACAAGGAATTGTTGAACGTGGTCGATGCTGTCGTTGGATTGTTTGGCCTTGTAACATTTGCGGCGGCTAAAGAGCCGATTATGTTTGAAAACAGGGACAACATTGTCTCCATCGAGAATATGCAATGTTGATAAACTCGCGCGCAATTCTGCCCAGCTCGACCACTCTGCATAGCTTCCTGGATAGCAGTGCCTTGTAATGCAGCGTGTAACATTTCGTTGGTCGCAATGTTGTCGATAACTTTGTCCATAGGTGACACATTGTTTTCGTTATCTAAAGATTCGGCTGACCGTACGGCTTGCGCCGCTTGTTGCGTGTAAGTACAGACCATTCGCTGCATACAGGAAGTCGTGTCTATTCCATGTCGGGCAAGGGCGTCGTCGAGTTTCGTTAACATCTGTGCGTAACCGCCGTCATCACCTGTTAAGATATCAATTTTATTATTACTTTTTTTCCAAAACTTTGAATTAGTGTGCTGAGCCATTCAACTTATGCATTTTTTTCACTAAACATTGTTCACAATTGGAAAATTCTTGTACATCTAGGTAGCACACTGAGGAAGAAGTAGTTTTTAACTAGTTTATTCTTACTCTTGAGGAGAACTTTTGACGGCGTGGAATTATTTGTACTTTATTATGCGAATTAAAGTTTACCACAGTGTATTGTTAATTACAAAAAACAGAACATTCTCAAGTATAAATAAATTATTTTTAAAAATCTTCAAAATAATTCGTACTTCTTGCGTAACCCCCGTAAGAACCCGATAGAATGTAGAGGAGTTTTGGGATGATAAGTATAGTCCCGACACCTAACACTGCACCGATTATTAAACCACCTAGGTCTATTTTTCCTGGTCCATAAGTCGATACTCCGTAACCCTTTAAAAAGTCTTAGTGAAAGTTCTTTATACTTATGAAACTAATTACATTTATATAAGATATAATAAGTATGTAACTAACTATTTATAAATTTTAAAGTAATTACTTTCATATACATTGAAATTATAAATTTGTATCGTAAATTAAAATTTATTTATTTACAACTGCCAAAAAGATCATTAAAAATACTTACAGTAGAAGTTCCAACATTAGTAAATCCAAATCGTGGTTCCTGATTCCGATCACTGATACCGTTAGCATTCACAACTGTAAGTTTAGATTGTGAAATTGAATCATCCCTTTTATCTTGGGCTTCCGAAGGCATAGCAATTTGATCTTGAGCTCTTGCCGATTTGTCCATATAATCTATTACACTTGGTACAAAGCTGATAATTTATAAACAAATTTAGGAAAAATTTGAAGAGAACAAAAAATTTTATTGATTCAATGTTTAAATTTAATTATGAATATAACAATTTATTGGTCATGTATCAATGCTACTTCATATTATAATATTGATAAGTTGTTTTTTTTATACAATTTGACATTAATTCGAATATACAAAAATTACTAAATTGTATCATAAATATTATAAGTAATCATTTTTATACATAATATAATATGATTTGAATAACTGAATCAATTTATTAACTATACTTTTAAATAAAACTTACCCTCCAGAATCATATTTGGGTACACATTGAACACATATTATCTGAATCACACAACTCAATGCAAATATTTTCACTTTTGACATCTGTAAAATAAATTAAAATTACAAATTAAATAATAATAATTACATTTATTATTATATGAAAAATATATATAACATAAAAAGAACTAATGAAGATGAAAAACCTTTGTTTTCTTTCACAAAATATGAATAAATAACAGCCGTTAATTTGTCAACAAAACTGAACAAGTTTGTGAGGATGGTTCGCATATATAGTCACGCACTGTCATCTCAGAATAATCCAAGCATGGGGATATAATTGCTCACTTGGTTTCGCTTTCGTTGTTATATTTCCAGGGGACTACGTTGCCAAGCGTAACCGGTCATCTTTCGTTGAAAAGTCACAACTTGGCGCATTGTTTTCGCAGGTATTGGTCATGACAAGCCGCGAGTCAACGTACTATAATTTTGCAATAATGTTTTAAAATCAGAGCCATTTAATTCTTAAGAATGGGCCCTTAAACTTAGTTTCCATTGAGGCAACTTCCCATTGCATAAGAGTTACTTTTCAAGAGTCTTTCGGTCACTCAGGTGGACAGAAATATTGTACAATTATAAGGATAAAACAGACGAGTACAATTTATTTGTTTCTTTTTTTTTATTTCGTAACTTTGAACACAAACACAGATTTAACAAATTACGTTTAACATAAAACAGTACACGATTTACGACACATAAGAAGTCATTCGAAATATAATAAAATATATCATTATTTTTCTAATAATGTCTTCTTCTATACTTCTATTTTACATAATAAGAACCAAATTTAAAAAAGAAGAAGAAGAAGAAGAAGATAATCAGGTCTTCCTAAGAACATTCAATCAATAATATTTTCTCTTTGTTTAATTTTGATGAAAAGTATCTAATTTTTAAGAATTTGTCAGGAATTAATTTATGAAATAAGTTCTAGATTATTTAAAATACAAAAAATTCATTTGAGGTAAGATTTTGATGAAGTTCAAAATAGTGAAGTAAAATTTTTTGATTAACCACTTTAACATTCATCAGAACGGTATCTTTTGAGTATAAAAGTGTATAAATTTAATTTTGTTATAATAAATTTGGTTCACAAGTGATATTTCATCTTAATAAAGTAAAATAATGAACAAATAAAATAAAATTGTAAAAATAACATTTTAAATTTTCTAACTTTTAAGTAAAAATAGTTTTTATAATTGAAATAACAACGTGTGATAATTCCTACCCTCGATAATCATAGCCACATTATTTTCAATCGTGAACGGAAAGTTTAACAACAAAACGCGGATTTTGTGTACTCTCGTGTTAGGAAAATATTGCATTTTTGTTTCATTCAAAACAATATCCGCGTAATGGTCATCTATTTTTCATAGGATGAATAAAGACTCTAATTTGTCATAACATTCAGTAAATATGTCCATAACAGTAAAAGTAAGAGTTGTTGCGTTCGAATCGTGCACTTTCTTTCATGCCGAAACGCGCAGCATGAAATTTCAACACGCGACAGACACGCATGAAATATTTAATAATTTCGCGACGATAGCGTGCTTTCACTTTATGAATTCTTTTCTTTCTTTATTTCATCCAAATTGTCCACCATCGGCGCAATTGTTCTGTTTAATTCATCGTGACTTTCTGCACGACGATTCGCCAGTTTCTATGCTTATGCCAATTTGATCATTTTATAATACTTTTTGGTTACTGCTTCTCAACGGTGGCGAGTAGTTTTGTAACTTCCGTTGCATTTGCCAGGACTGCGAGGTCGTAAGGGGTTTGACTCAACATGTCTTTGGATCTGTAATCCGCGCCATGATCCAATAAGAATTGTGCCGCCGCAGTGTGATTATGTAAGGCAGCCAAGTGTAAAGGTGACCGTCCCGAGACGTCGCCTTGAGACAAATCCGCGCCAGCCAAGTGGTATGACAGCAAACGATTCGTGTTTCCGATTGAAGCCGCCGTGCACATTCTTCCGCCTATAACTTGCGACCTTTCGTAAAGATGTGCACCGCATTGTAAAAGTAGTTTTATCACCTAAAACAATTTTTTATTATTATGGCACGTAAATATTTGCGGACATATGAAATTTTGTTTCTAATGGAATGGGAATTAATGAAAGAACTGATTTAATGATAATTTAATGAGGCTGATATGTAAAACGCATAATAGAAAACATAAACGTCAAAGGAAGTATGTTTATTTTATCATCTTTGATTCAAAAGAAATCATCAGGTTATTTCAGAAAATAAATGTAAGAATAAAAACAATAAGAAAATTGAACATATATACTAGAGAAGACGAACAAAAGATATTTCTAAAGCTTCCTTTTAATTGGTTTAATTTATATATATGTTGCAACATATATGTTTAAAGATTAGCTTAGAATTATTTAGAATTACAATTGGCTATTTTCAATTTTGTTTTCATTCTAATCTTTTGAACCCTTATCTGACGAATATAATTTGAAAATACAATAATATAAATTATTTTACTTACATCATGTCGATCATGATCTATAGCGTCTATTAATGGTGAACGACCATATCTGTCTTTACCATGAACATTAGCACCCATGTTTAAGAGGTGTTTTACCACGTGTAAATTACCCTCGCAACATGCGACATGAAGTGCCGTCCTTCCATCCACATTTTGTTGCGATATATCTGCTCCCTGTATAATAATTGGGTCAAGATTAATCGAACATTAAATTAATTTTAACATAATTAGCTTGACGTTGAAATATTTCAAAAAGAAATTACTAACATATTCCTTTAGCAAATCCAATTTTGCCGTATCTCTTGAAATGACTGCAGCGCACATCATAGCTGGAAAAATTATATTACTAAGCTCGCGAAATCCATCAGAAGAATTAAGGCGCAAAGCTTGAGACATGATGTCAATAGGGTTCCAATGTTGCATTGAAGGTGGTGGCGTTTCAGTTAGTTCTCCTCGCAAATTTGTCTGTATCATTATACGTTTAGTTTTAGTATCCCATTCTGATTTAGATAATACATACGCAAGTTTGGTTAAGGCAGCTTCAGGCGTCATATCATAGCCAAAAGTTACTCCTAAAAATATAATCAACATTATATTAAATTTAGTATCTTAAAAATGTTAAATAACTAATTGTTTGAAGTTAAAGTTTAATTAAATAACGTTTGTAAAATAATTAAATTATCATATTTATATAAATATAATACGAACCGGCACTCATTAACATTTTTCCAGTTTCGTACATTGATGAAACTGTTCCTTTTGAACACTGTGTTATATTAACTACAATAACACCGCGATCAGTAGCCTCTTTTAACTCCTTTATAATGTCATCTCGATTACTGGGTATGTTACCAGTACCATAACTTTGAAGAACCATTCCTTCAATAGGTGGCTGTAGAAAAGCTCGTACTAAATCTGCTGTGATACTTGGAAATAATCGAAGTAATCCAACATTCCTGTTCAGAGACGTATGAACGTGAAATTTCTCCATTGCACAAGATCGAAAGATAGCCATGTTGTCGACTGTAGGAATAACCAATATATTATGTATTGTATATTTAAAATTTAAATTGTAAAAAGTAATTCTATAAAAAATGTTGAATACCAGTCACATTCTGTAAATGATTTTTTAAGTGATGACATTTTAAAACTCTAACATTTTCTCAATAAAATAAAAAAATTTTCATTCAAATTTTAAAGCTGTTTGAAGTCATAGGAAACCTTTAACCATTCAGCTAATGGATGATTTAAAGTATTGTGCTTTGGAAAATCATTCATATTTGTATTTACCGTTAATTTTGATACCAGCTGTAGCCAAAGGTGGAAAATTAGGAGAATAGAAAGCTTCAAAATCGCTAGTAGATCGTTTACTAGTACGATTGCCTCGCATCAGCGTACTACCAAAAAAGATACATACTTCTGGAATATTGCAATCAGCAGCGATTAAAAGAGAAGATAAAAAATTGTCTAATCCATCACTTCTGGCTTCGAACAGAGGTAGCTGAGAACCAGTTAGTATAATTATTTTGCCTAATGCTTCCAACATGAAAGACAAAGCAGAAGCTGTATAACTTAAAGTATCTGTTCCATGCAATACTACAAAGCCATCAAAATATTCATAAGATTGCTGCAAAAGAAAAAGCAATTCATTAACAATTATTATTTGAATAATTTAAATCATTTTTATTTACAAAACATTGTATTCTTTATAGTATATTACTAATTTAACACCAACTTTAAGTAGTTATATATTTACTTTTATATCCTTGGCAATATGAATCCAGTCATCCATTGTCATGTTACTTGAGTCACATAATGGAGAGTACTCTAATATATTATAAATAATTCGTCTGTTTTCTGTGCCTGTTATTCTGTAACATTTATTTTACAGTATAAATAAAAGGAGTTATACATAACAGAAAATAAAATGTTCTACCATATTAATTTGCTTAATAAATTTAAAGTTTAAATCTTACCAAAAAACCTTTTTTAATTAATTATTTATATATTGTTAAGAAAAATAAGATATTAATGACTTATAATTTTGATCGACCCTTCAAGTGTTAAATAATTCAAATATTTATATACATACGGTAATACTAAAGGGCCCATTCCACCAAATCTTTTTTCAGCATATTCAATATCGTGCATGTTGGGATACTTTTTCAATTTTTTAACTAATGCATTTGATTTTGGCACAAGTGCTAAAATTAAAAACAAAAATTTGAACATTATTATTTTGTAATTCTTAAAGATCTTGTAATTTGAAATGAAAACACTATACAATAACAAACCTCCATCATTGTTTCTAACCATTCCAATAGTCCCACCAGTATAAAGGACTAAGACTTTCCTCTCAGATTCATCATCAATTGGAAATGTACATGTCAAAGATTTTGACATGTTTTTACCGGTACTGTCATTTGTACCATTTATGAATGACATAACGTCATTCTCCAAATGATTATTCATTTCTACAAAGGAAGTATAACAATGAAACAAACTGTGTAACAAATTTTAATATTATGAATTGAAATGAAGTTGAGCAGATAACTGTGTTTTGCAAAGTGACTTATTTTTATAATAAAGCAAATCATTAACATTTGTCAACAAAAATCAATTTATTATGTTTCAATTTTTTGTATATTAACTATTAATATAGCTTTATAATAGACTCATTTGTTTTAATTATTTTGTTGAATAAGAAAATAAATTATAAAATAATTTTATAAATATTCACAATTATTATATACTATTTGCAACATAATACATTGTGATATAACTTTCAATCTTTTTGTATAATAGGATAGAAGCGCAAGTTTTACCTGTACAAGCACATGTATTAAATACTTAATGTGATAAGTAACAAATGATTAGTCACAGAAAAGCAATAATATAAAAAATGAAAATACTTAATCATCATTCAATTACCTAACCATTGTTATAAAACAAAATATTTACTATTATTTTCGTTACTTTATTATTTCAGCAAACAATGTTTTGTATCATAATTTTCATATTGTTTAAATTACCTATATTTATGTCGACAAAAATATATAAATAAACAAAAATTAGAAAAATAAAATTCATAGAATACAAGATAAATCTATAAAATTATTATTATTTAATTAAAATAAACTTTTATATATATTATCTTATTTATATTCTAAATACATTTATCAAGCATAATTATTAGTTATTCACAATAATGTGATTTTCATTTACAGCAATAGATTTCTCGTGAATATTTTGCTGGATGATGAAATATCTGCCAAAACTTTCCACAAATTAAATTATTTACATATTATATATAAATAATAATATTAATGACAAACAATTACACGAATATAGATGATAATAAACTTTAAAATTTAAATTATTAAAATAATTAATATTATGCACTTATTTAACTATATATAAATTGATCATTAAATGTTGCACGTGTAAAATTAAGTGAAATTAAACGAAAAAGACCTTATATTATGTTGCAATAATAACGTGCAATAAATAAACAGTTTGCAATGTCATTTAAATTACTTTTCTAATTAAAACTATCGCAAATTTTCATGTATATGCAAAATCTAAAGCTGTAAAATAAAAAAAAATACAATATTAATTAAGTACAATCCTTTCTACGCTTCATAATAACGCACAAATAAAAAAAAATAAAAAATTCCATAATTCACTACTTAGTTTAAATCAAATAGTTATATTGAAAGAAGTTTTTTTAAGAATTTATCCAAAATAAATAAACAAGAAGATATGAATTTGAAAAACATTATAGTTAAGAATTGCTAACCTTGGCGAAGTTCTAAAATGCAGTTAACGTCGACGACATAGAAATAAAATTGCTATTTAAATGAAAAACTTTGCGAGATAAATTTCAAAATGTATCTCTGATTATGTATTATGTACGCATTATTGGCGTGAGATAGTGTGTGTATAAGCCAGTATAAACCTTATCACACAGCGGAGTTAAACGAACGGTGTTTTTCGATGAAACTGTAATTGATGAATACAAATGGAACAAAAACTTGAGGCTTACCGTAGACGCAAACGCAAAGTCGCAATGATTAATAAAGTCGCAAGCTATTTGTACAAAGTTTTACCGTGGAGCGATTCGGCTTCAGAGCGAACGTCCGTCAAAGGGGTGAGGTTATGATACGCAACTATATACTGCATGTTTACGTTTGATTTACGATAATTGTTTGGAAAAGATTGGTAAATTATGATCGATTTACTCACTTGTTCTCGTTACACTCGTAATAATCGAAATTACAAAATATCAAGTTTTTACACTCTCTACCAAGATGTTCTTTAACCTTTTGTCAATGTTGTGTTTGCTTGTGGCTGCTTTATATACAATTTTTCATTTACAGACTAAACAAATAATTGCTTTTTAATTTTACTATTGTTTTGTATTAAATTAATTTTTTTATGTCTAATGCTATTATTATTAGTATTTGTTGATAGTTTATAAATGTATCTCCGTTTTGCATTTGCAGTTTTATGTAAATTATTGCAACTATGCGGAATTGGATTTACATAAATTTTATGTAAATTATAGTTTAATGTTGTTTATTTTACATAATATTTGATATCGGGTCAAGTGAAAAGTTGATTTAGAATGTTGAGTATGTTTAATCTAAAGTGTAATGAGAATATTAAGGTGATTCTTCAGTGTGATTTACATGGCAAAAACTCTGTCCAGCCATTTGAAATTGGAAAGTGACACGTGTTAGTTTGATAACTAACAAAAAATGATAGATAATAAAAAAAATGTTTGCATATAGGTGAATGAAGTATATCCAACAAATTGTTTGGGTTTTTTTTTATTACATTACTATATTTATAATTATATTATTTATAATTATTTTATAATTGTTATAATATTTATATTTACAATTATTTATAGTTATATTTATTAAAGAATAAATGATAATTTTACTCATCTCATGAATGAATTATATATTATAAATAATAAATATATTTAATTAAAATTTGTAAATTTGAAATTAATTAGCATGGAAATTGTTTGGCTTCAACTTAATTCATAATAACAAATATTTATTTAAAAATGATATTTTGTTATCTCACAATATAACTTTGCATTGACCTGAGAAAGGGAACTTTGACTTCTTAACAATTTAAAAAGTGAATGAAATTTTAACAAAGTGAAAAAGCTCAAGAGTTGCAATGTGAACATTAAAGAAATTAATTTGTTCAAATAAATTTTTCATCAAAGATTTTATAAAGTAAATATTTATACTTATAGCATTCAGTTCTGTGAGTAAGATTATTTAAATCATTGTTTTTTTTATTAAATAATTTGTATAACTTACAAATATAAGTTAAAAATAATCCATTGCATTATTAAAATACATATTTTTATTTTGTGTATTATAATCTTGTAAATATAAAAACTACTGTTTTTTAAGATTTTAGGAAATACCAATTCAGGATGATAATATAATAAGAAACGAATTAAAAGAAATTAAAGGAAAGAATGTAAAAAAGGAAAAGGATGAAGAGCACCAAGAAGTAGAGGTAGAGGAGGAGGAAGAGGAGGAGAATGAGGAAGAGGTGGAACCTGGTAGCCTAGCTGAACAAATATTTACTTATCTCCTATATTTCCTCCTGTGGGCAACATTATACTTAATCGCAATCCAACTGGAATTTGGTGCAGTTTATTTTATAATTTCATCTTTATATTTAATATGGGTAAATACCAGAACGAAGCCAAGAAAAGCAGGTGAGATGAGCGCTTACTCAGTATTTAATCCAAATTGTGAAGCAATTGATGGAACACTCAAAGCAGAACAATTTGAAAGAGAAATCAGATATGGTTCGGCAAGTGTTCATTAATGAGGATAAGTCCACTGAACGAATTTTTACAATAGAATTTATTTATTTAAACTTATTGTAAGTATATATTTATAATGGTGAAATGTGTATTTTTCTAAGCTGAGAATGTTTATACATAATAATATATGTATTTACAAGTATGAAATATAAATTGTTTTTAATATAATAAACAATTGAATAACTTATATCTCATGTTTTTACATCATGCATTTTGTATGAGATCATCAGCTCCTTTATAACATAATTCTAGTTCACTTAAATGTGTTGCTACAACATTCGAGCTTTCAAGTGGAAGCATAGAAAATATTGCTAAGTCAGTCTTTGAGTGGAGATTTTTGTCAGGACATAATAAAGCTTGGTCCAGTTTCAATGAAAGATCATTTGCCATTCGAACCTCTAAGCATCTGGAAAAATTGTTTAAATTAATTAATGCAGGTTTTACTGTAATGACAAAAAAAAACATTAAATGGGATAATTTGTATTGAATTCAAGTGTATCAGTGTAAGAAATAAGGTTATGTACTTTGATCTTTCTATTGCATCCAATTTCACATTCATTTTACGTATATTATTGACTGTTTGTTGTATTGTCGACAAGAGTTTTTCTGTAAAACACAAGGGAATGTTTTTAATGAGTTTTATATGCGTATATAATTCATTATTTGGAAACAAAATAAACCTTAAAATGTGCCCTTTGTAGAAATGGTTTATTGAAAATTACAGATATTTATTAACATTTTCAGAGATTTTCTATAATTATTTTCTATTTTCTATATTCTTGTTGTAATAATGCATTTCTTTATTTAAATAGTAAAACGATTACAATATTGTAAAAAAAATATTAAAATATTTTAGTATAGTTTAGAGAAAATATTTTTCCTTTTTTTTCTGAATATTTTCTGCAATTTTTGGAAATTTTCAATAAACATTTCTACAAAGATTCTAATAAATTCTAGTAATATCTATTAATAACAGTAAATATTAACAAATTAACATAGGAATTATGCAAAGTATATTTCAGCTAAAATTGTTGAAATTTTATTTATCAAAATTCAAATGTAACATACATTTCATAACATTTAGATACCTTTTATATCTTCTAATTGAGTAGTGTTTATTGAATTTAATGCTCTTCTGATTGTGTAATTAAAATATCCAGGATCCCAACTCAGTAGAATGCTTTCTGATAATCTCCATATACTTATTCCAACAATTTGCGCAAGAACTTTGCGGTAGTTTTCCAGTGGAATACTTTCGTACATTTTCAGTTTAGGCTTACTTTTTCCACTCTATGAAAAGAATGAATACTTTCAATACATTATAACGTTGACGTATATATTTACTGATTATTTTTAAATATAATCTTTAATCCTTGATATTAATATTATTAGTTTGTTATTTATCTTTTATAGTTTATTGTTATTTCAACAAACTTGATTACACAACATTTGACTGTGATTAATGTTCAAAATTATTAACATTTTGATATAATTATTGATATGTTGCATGAAATGTTATAAAGACATAAGTGCTTTTTTAATCAATTTATTAAAACTTACTGTAAATGAAAGAACAGCATGAGGCATGTCTACAGCCAAGCGTGGGAGATTATTTTCTTCTCCAAATAAAGTGAAGTTATTTATTATTTGATCTATGTTTATAGAAGAATATTGTATTTGAGCGATTGATTGATAAACCATTTGTTGCATCATATCTGATCCAGAAACAACAAAAAATCCTTTATCTGTAACAAACATGCACAGGAAATTGTAATTAAGTTTAACAATGAATAAACTAAATAGTAAACTGCAGACAAATTTAAAAGCAAATAAATTTAAAGTTATATTAAATTAAGTTAAATTTTGTAAATTAATTTGACTGAAATTTGTTAATTGGTATTCATTACACATTGCACTTATATACTTAGAATATAACAACATTTGATTGATTTAAAGCATATACCGAAGCACGTAGAATATTGAAATATCAATAGAATTACACTACAGTTGCACCTATACATACACAGATCACTTATTTATTTACACAGTTAATATTTCTTACCTTGAACAGCATTACCATGAACTGCTATATATGCAATTACATTTAATTGCGTATAAACAGACAATTCATTTTTGCAGAAATCGTACGACCCAAGGAACACGCAAAATATTATTGTTCTGCGTGGTCTCCAGCTTTCTTCTAAGTAGATTTTATTGAAAGCTTTTGCTAATTCAATCGCAGGACCAATTCCATCCCCGCTAATTGAAAGTATTATGTATCTGTCTGTATAAGGGTTTATAAAATTAATATTTTTTAACTAAGTGCATAGCTGAATACATAGCGTTATGTGTTGATATTTTTCAATTATGACTTATTTTCACCTGGTTCACGATAACCACGCAGTGTTGCAATGGTACAAAATTTCGTTTCAACGGTCTCTGGGAAAAAGGCCAGACCAGCAAAAATGCCTTTGATACCATGAACGCTGTCATCTCCTGATCGAATCACGTCACTGCTGTTGAAATCAATCGAAAACTCGTATTCATTCAATTTCAATAATCTCATCTGATATAAATCATAATATAAAAACAAAACGCCAGAATCACTAACTATTCAATTATAATAATTAAGCTTTCATCTAATACTTGCTTTATGAAAAATATACTATAATATATATGAAGTATATAGTTTTTCTTTTTATTTCACAGCAATTAATAAAGTACTGTTCTTTACCGCCATTTAGCAAGAAGAAAGTAGTCAATTTAAGATCCGGAAGAAAATCCAGTTCTTTCTTCCTCATCACTACATTTCTCTCCTCGGGAGGAAAAGTAAACTTTTCTTCCATCCTTTTAAAATTGACCATATTATTTCCCACTAAAAATGTAATACATTACTTTCCATGTGCTTTTTGCGAAAAATATCACGTGCAACTATGGACGAAAGTTGAGGATCGCCAACGAGCCCGATTAAGGGCTTGAGATTGAAAAGTCACGCAGAGTGTTATTCTTTCAGAGTGAAAAAAACTTGACGAATAAACAGAAGTGTTTGCAAAACCCATTACACCTACGAGATATAATTGTCATCGAAAGTTGCCTGATCCAGTGTCTGAAGGAGAAGTAACTGCAGGTGACTGGTGATACTCAGACCATTGTTTGCCAGTTCACGGTACGCCTTGTCCGCTCTCATCTGCAGGGTCCTCTCCACAGCGTACCGGCCAAGCAGAAATCCTCCCAATAAACAGAGGAAACCCACTGAGAGCACAAAGGAGAAACACATGCGCTTGGTGACATACTCGCTGGTTTCGCCGAATCCTCGAGCCATTTGCAAGCTGAGCACCCGGTGCATCTTAACGTCGTGAACACTCGAAGCCTTGTCGACCTTTCGCTCGTTTGTTTATTGATCTATTTTTATTGCCGTCAGCGCAAAAATAACCGTCACATTGTACGCTAAGAACAAGTGTTATACCCAATTTTACTACAATGTTACATCAATTCAGTAATACAACTATGTAAGTAAACAAATGTTACAATGCTTATACGACAGAGTATTGTAATTGACTGTATATCCTACTATTAGAGAAGGATATTATTACTTAATACAAATTATTGTATATAAATATACTGAGAAAAGTTTGACGCTATAAATAAGTATTTTTCAGTATACTCTAGACCTTTGAAGGGCACATTGTAATAACAACTATGATTCACGGTAAATTCTATTAATTTCAATATATTACAGATTTATACCTATAATCGCATTTGATTATTTCTATATGAATGTTGATGGTGATAAGTGTTGAATATGGAATTTAAACTGAATCATAGCACAAATATTTAATTGTATAACAAAAGTCTGTAGGAGTATAAAAAACGGTCATGTTTGGTACATCTTTTCTTCCTCAGTATACATATATATAATTGTTGATATTACAGGAGAATGTACAGCGTGTAGGATGTGCGATTGACAAATTTACTCATACACTATTTTAATCATACATTTTACAAAACTGTAACAGATATCCAATTATCTACTTTCTTATTAATACTTTAAATTTAACAATCATATTTCATTGAATATGTGACACATGGATTTACTACTTGGTACAATAGGCCCCGTTCGGCTTCACAGTTTAATGGCTAAATTGATACGTGATTCAATAGAACGTGGTATAACATTTTTCTCAGCGAAGCGGACCAATTGAGTGTAGCGCGTCGTGGCCGATAAGCCGCACTGGACGCGGCCGTCATAACACATCGGCGATCGCAAACGGGATCGATAAGGGCGATTTTGTTCCTCGCGCGGAATGCATAATTAAGCGGAGTTATTTCAGGATAAGTTAAACTGTCGCTTTGCGAAACGGCTGTGCTCGGTAGGACTCGCGCTCGCCACTGACGACTGCACGCCGACATTGGCATGTCTCTCCGCGGCGTTTAACCCTCTCTCACACGTGCTTATTTTATTTCAATTCTTCGCAGACCGCTTCATTTATCAACGCTCTTTTCCTCTTATTTAGGCGCGCGTATTTATAGTATACGCCAGCGAATAGTGCTACGGTGACAGCCACCAAAGTAAACGAAAAACCTGAACGCTCGCAAGGGCGTTTTATTTTCGACACGCTTACAACAGTCGCAATTGTCATTGGGCAATTGTCGTTATAACGAATTATCATTGACGTGATACATATTGGATGTCTATGTATATATATAGTGCACGAGTGTGAATGAACCGTCGTCGGGCGATTTTGCATCTCAAAATAAGCGAAATTTATTTCAGACAGCTTGTCGACGCGATTTTCCTGCATCCCTTTTGCATTCACGATTATTATTAGTCTCGTATTTAACGTGGAATTATAATGTTGTGAATACCAACTATTTCTGTAGATCGCTGATAAATAATACGTAAACACGTTTTCATAAGAGGCATTAAAGTCGTAACAAATGTAACATTGGATGGATCATTATCATTTTTGATTCAATAACCACCTGTTATGAAATTCGCAATCAAACAACCAAAAAACTATTATAATGTATACTGAGAAAAAAGAAATATTATCAATTACTATATTTTATACCAGTTTAAGGGTATATTGGAAAAGTAAATGCTTATGTCATACAAAATATAATAAAAATAAAGAGTAGAATAAATCGAGTAGAACATCAACTTTAAGAATTTTGTAAACTTATAAAGTAACGCTTTTGACATTCTTCATGAACATGTTGATACACGAAACGAATATAATTGCAATTACAAATAAACTTATTTGGGCGAGTTGAGCAAGTAATATGTAATAGGTATTGAATATAATATAAATTGATTTATGATTGAATGTATCAACTGATATTTTTGCACCCAAGTATTATACAATTTTACAACGACGAATAACAGAATAGAAAAAAACCTTTAGTTATTCAAATTTAACGCAATGGTACATTATAAAGTTCTATTGTAGGTTTTCAAACGAGGGCTGAACACGCGATAGTTATTGTAACCATAACTTTATTCACTTTCGACAAAATATGATTATTTTCTTTACTTTTTCCTTTAAAAAAATCAATGTTTCGTTCTAATTTTCTAAAAACTGATTAATAATGAATTTCTAAACGTTCTCTACATTTTGATTTTTGTATCGAACAATTGTTCCAAATCGTAAAATGCTAATTACAGGTGATTTACAGTTTATATTAGTGCAAATGAATCATGTGACTTGTAAATAGCTTTCTTTTAAATTTAAATTTTTTTATAACAAATTCATTGAATTGGAAAGTTGCATTAATTTTCAAACACTTTTTAACTTTAAACTTATCTATCAGATCTGTCACGAAACTGCAGAATTACTCAAAATATTATGTAAAAGAAATGTGACAGCAATGCAAAGACACTCCATTAGTTATTCATATTATTTCGTGACAAAACCGATAAAAGCCTTTATTTATGAACAAAATTAGAATGCAACGTTAATATCGATTTGAAAAAACGTTTTTATATTAGATAAATAATGTTTTATTTCATTAGATGTTTGTGTATTATAAAGTTTTTTGTACAAAATTAAAAAGTTAGAGTTCAATATTTTTAATTATTATAAGAGATAAATAAATAAAACAATTAAAAGTTAATTCCTTACCAATCATTTACGTCTTAATTAAAAGTTAATGTCGTAAATATTTTTATACTTATATAATTATACAAAACAATAATAAAGAAAAAAATATAAAAAAGGAGTTCATATTATAAAATATTAGATTAGTTAGAATTAAATATTTCTGATTTGTTATCTTTTAACTTATATGATTATAAGATCTTTATTAAAACGAATTTAATTAAAAAAAATATCATAACATTTAAATGTTTACAGTAAAAAAATATTACAGCTTTAAATGAAATTTAAGAACATTAATGGTTACTCCTTGAGTACATCTTGATTTACTGTGTGCCAATATTACTTTATTTTCACCATAAATTTTGTGCATGTGGAAAAACATTATTGTACTAGCAGTTTTGCAATAAAGAATTTGAGAAAATCGGGGTAAAAATTTATATAGGGAACGTAATAATAATAGAATTTTTATATATTATTTGTTTTTATTTGTATCAGTAAACGTTACTATTACTTTATAGGAATTTAAATTTTAATACCTATTCCATTTCATATTAAAAACAGTAAATGTAACTTTTTCACAGTATGTTAATAAAAATTGTACTTATAATTCATAAAATTGTTTCATATACAAATTAACTTTTTAATTTTACAAGTATTTAAAAAATTATTTAACGAACGTTTATAAAAAAACTATAAAAAAATGATAAACTGAAGTGTAATATCTATCTATATATACACTTCTTTATAATTACCATAATAATTACTTTAAAACTATATACCACAACTTATCGATTATATTTAATAAGTCTGATTTATTTAAAATAAAAATGTTAAAAGTACATAGTTACTTTAGAAATATTTTTTACAAAATCACAAGTCAGAAAATATGTATTTACAATTATTTATAACTAAATATTAAAATGGAAATGAAATTGTATTATTCGTAAATAATATATTGTATCCACAGCCAGAAATCAACACTATACAATTGTTCTAATTACTAAATACAAATTCATGACTCATATTTAAAATGATCTAATATTTATAGTAAAAGTTTAATCTTATTAAATATACAATGTAGTAACAACTGATCTAATTTATAGGTTCAGATATTGTTAAGTACAACAATCCAATATAACTTATTGTAATATTTAGTTTTCTACATGATAGTCACATATTCTGAATCCAGTTGAATCGGATCAACCGAATAAGATGTAAATAAGCGTAATTTTTGACCATCTGGGGTTGTGAATTCATAAGATTGCGCGTTTTCCAAAACATTGGTTGCAGAGTGCGATTCAGTTTCAGCTGTATTTATTATGGATAATGTTGCTGTTCCATCCTCATCAACCTGAAAATATAAGTAAGGAATATATGATTTCCATAATTGTGGCATTTATTAACAAATAAATCGAAATTGAAAAATGTTGGTAAATTACATTTAGTTCTTTGTCCATTATACTTGTATCATCAGAAGTATGAAATATGGACTTATTGGGAACATCTTTAACTTTATTCATTGATGAATGAACTTTAATGGTTTGGCCTTCATTTAATTGACTGACAATGGTTTTGTCGGACAAAAGTTGTCGGGTTTGTTCTACTGTCAACGACAATGGATTTCCCTTTTCATCTGTAATCTACATTTGAAATTAATTTTAAAAATACTGAATTTTCATTTATATATACTTAATATTGAATGTACTTTTAATTGTCATTTAACATATATTTTACCTGTAGTTGAAACTCTGGATCTTCAAATTCAATTGCTTCTTCATTTTCATATGTTTCACTTCTTGTAACATCTTCCACATTCATAATAGTCACAGGTTCCTCTTCTATTGATTCTTTGTGGGATAACAAATCATCAACTATAACACAAATATATCAATATTATAATTTTATTAATACAGTAAAGGCAATTTAATATTAATTTATATCTATTTTAACATTTACTTACAATAGACTCTGAGTTACATCGTTTCAAATTTATTTACCTTTGAGACTATTTGTAAGAAGGATATATGCCCCCTCCCTTTTCTCTTATTGACCGACCAAAAATTCAGAATCTACTGTATTTAAAAAAATTAATATATAATTCTATTACCAAGCGTTATAGTTTCAGTAGTCGGTACATGATCATCAGTCTCCTGGTAAGATACATAAATAATTTGTGAAGCATTATTGACACCAGCGTCTTCAGTTGTAATGACTTGTGCAACCTGACCTGCTAAAGCATTTCCCTCGGTTATATCAGAATTTTCTGGCAATATTTGCCATACATGTTCTTCCGATTCCTCGATTTCGAACACTTTATTTTCTCTATGCACCTATTGTATAACATTATATCATTACTAGATTCTCAAACAGATTGCATGAAACTGTGATAAGCAAGTCTTTTCAGAAATATTTTAATTTTTACTAATATCAAACATGCTTTAATGATAATTGAACAATAAGTTGTATTATATATTAAAAATATGTAAAATTGAATAAACAAAATACCTTTTTATGTTTAGTTAAGTTAGAGCAATCAGCAAATGCTTTACCACAAACATCACACGAATAAGGTTTTTCACCTAAAAACAATAACATAGCAATAAGAGTATACATTATAAGTATACAGTATAAAAATAATATTGTTTATATAGAAATAATTTTATAATAACCTGTGTGCAATCTTTGATGTTTTTTCAAAGCCCATTGTTCTGTAAAACCGCGGTTGCAGTTACTACACTGGAATGGTTTTTCACCTTTATGTCTTCGCACATGACATTTCCAAGTGTCTTTGTGTAAAAATGTTTTGGCGCAAAATTCGCATTTCCATGGTCTTTCGCCAGTATGACGTTTAACATGTAATTTAAACTGCGAAGATGTTGTAAATTTACGACCACAAAAATCACAACAGTATGGCTTTTCACCTGTATGGATTCGCATGTGTTCTTGTAGATTTCCATTCTGCGAAAAACTTTTGTTACAAACATCACATTTGTAAGGCTTGTGACCTCTATGCCATCTAAAATGTACATTTAATTTTTTATAAAACACTTAATATTTAATAGTTCATTATAACTCGCAAAATTTTTGTTTATAAGTAAATTTCTTTAATATATTCTTTATTTTTTTTATTTTTTTTATTATTTTATATAATATATTCTTTAATATTTAAAAAATGCTATTTTTATTCACCTATAATGTAGAGTAAGACTAGTTTTATGTGCAAATTGATGATTACAAATTTCACACAAATATTTTTTTTCACCGGTATGAGTGGACTGATGATTTAAAAGATTAGCCTTTGTCTTAAAAGTGGCGTTACATGTTTTACATGCATACGGTCTGTCTTCGGAGTGAACAAGCTGATGTCTTTGTAACAATTGTTTATGTTTAAAACTTTTGTTACATTTATTACATACAAATCTTCGACCATTATTATGTTCTGCCTCCTTGTGATAAATTACAGAGCTTGGATGATTTAACACTTTACCACAAATATCACAAGGATATTTTTCAGTCTTCATGTTATTCTGTACATAAACAAGTTTATTATTTCAACCATATTACACAAAATTTTATATATCATATAATGAAGTAATACGTACTTTATCACAATCTTCAAGATTTTCTTGTGATGTTTCATTTGTTATAACATTCAATGAATCAGTACTGTTGGCAAGAAGCATATTTTCTTCAACTTCCTTCACTTCATTATTTTCAGTCTTCTCAATATCAAGTATATCAATTTTGTCGTTATTCTCCTTTTCTAATTTCATAATATCCTGTTCTGACAGTCCACTATGGCCTGTCGTTTTTTGATGTAATAATAAATTATCTTTGCTGTTATAAAGCTTTTTGCATTCACCGCACTCATATTTTTCATCTTTGTGATAATTCCTGAAATTTTTTCAATAATTATATAGTTAAATAATCTAATTTCTATTTGTTGTAATTATAACAAAGATAGTTATTAATGTTTTCGAAATATATATACGCTAGTCGACCACTACTTGTCGCCTAAATGGGAGCGGAAATATCTGCGATTTAACACCGATTAGAGTGCCGCAATTTTCTCCTAATTTTAAATATTTATCGTTGCCGTGGTCATTTATTATTGGTCATTAAATAATTCCATGTGTCTTGTCATTTGGGAATATATGATATAAATTTATGAATACTTCTGACTGCTAAGTCATACGTATTTATAAATTCATAAATGTGATAAGTCATAGTTGAGCAATATAATTAATAATTATTCATTATATTTATTAAAAATAAAACTTACTTATGCAGAAAAAAACGACTTCGTTGTGAAAATCCTTTGTTACAAATGTTGCACGTGAATCTATTTTTACGTCTTCGAACTTTGGGCCTTCCTCGCCCGCGATTTTTATTTATTATTACTAGTTCACCCAGTTCTTTTCCTTCTATTGTTTCGATATGACCAATAATTTCTGGAACATTTTTGAAATAAGTGTTTAATAGTTGGGTCAAAATTAAGTTTTTGGGTAAATAAAATAAACAAATAAATATCAACTAACCTTCATGATTGCTGGCTGAAACACGCTCAAGGGCCTTGTCTAGTACAACTTCTGTATCCTCGATATCATCCTCACCATCCTCAATTACACCTTCTTCTTTGAATATTCTTTCAAGTTCTTTCCCTTGAACAGCTTCTGAATACCTGTAAAAAGAATTGTTTCAATTTAAAATGTGTAATAATAACTCATTAATGAATAATGCAATTACATTTATGTGTTTATTCTCTATTTTATTTACTTATTGCATAATTATAATAACTTGTTCTTAATTTTCAACTTAATTTAGTTTTTTTATTGTATCTAAACACTTGTATTTTTAAATATTGGTGTGAAAAATACTTGTCTAGCATAAAGGGGAGTGCTGTGTATTTTATTAAATACCTTTTGGGTACTTTACGCCGCCTTCGTTGCCTTGAATCACTGTCTGCTTCATCTAAATCTTCATCTCGTTTATCATCTTCTTCTTGACTAGTACTATCAGGAATACTTTCTCTTGTTTCCCCTAACTAAAGTAGAATTACTGTTATATTTCTCTACATTCAATTGGTACTTTCATTATAATAATTAATGAAATAAGTCTCATACCTTATCTTTTTCATTACTTTCTACTTTTTCAGCTTTAGGTGGTCTACCTCTTTTTCTTCTAGGTTTATCTAAACCTTCCATTTGAAGACTCATCTCATGTTCAGTAGCATAAAATGTTCCATCTGGTAGAACTACAACAGATTAAATATTTTCTTTGTACAATACAATTTTTTATTATTATATACACAACACTTCCTCATAATCATCCTTCCCACGATCATCGCTTCCCCAAAATCATTGGATTTGCTTCCCAATAATCATTATATTATTACATTTTATTTTTTTTTTTTTTTTATTAATTATTTAATTTTATATTTTAAACAGTTACACACAAAACAAAATTACACAATTTCAAACATCAACAACTAAACAACAGCATGGAAATAACAAATGAAAATATACACATCCCAACAACTTGCTCAATTATATCCCGTGACAGTGAGAATTTTTCAGTGTCAACCAAGATGATTGTGGGGAAGTGTAGTGTAAAAAATAATGAGTTTTTGTAAAATAATAATTTCAAATTACTATTAATTATCATGTGCGGTTCAAATGTTGAATCTTCTATGGATTCATTGTCAATCATTGATTCAAAAACATTTGTTACTGTGCCTTGTAAGTCCCTTTTGTCCATTCGCAAACGTTCTCGTTCAGTTTTCTTTTGTTGTTCTACTTGCTGCTTATACATTTCTCGTATTTTCTGTTGTCCATTAATAAGTAAATCGAAAAATTGCACTGTTGCCTCTAGCTGTATATTGCAACCGGGACAAATTGTTCTTGGAAACTTGCCATCATCTCTTACCTAATAATATAATATTTAGTATATTTTGTTATGTGTTTCTCGATTATGATTTGTACAATATTTTAGAGATTAACTATTTTTATCATGAATAATAGTTATAAACTTGAAATTAAGATTTATACATTATTAATATTATCCTTTTGTTGAAAATGTTGAACTGTGTAAACTAATTTACTGACCAATCACAATTTGAAAGCAATAAATATATAAATAAGAAAGCTAATAAAAATTAAACATTTAACACAAGTAATAAAATGTCCAATTTTGAATTAAGAAAAAAAATCAATTTTCCAGATTTCATACAAAAGTGGTTACCCTGTATATTTTATTTCATGTTCTTGATATTTTGAAATTTAAATGCAAAAAAAGAAGCAAAGAAATTTTTAAAATATATTAAAGTAACATTATAGTAAAATATAAAATTGTAACTAAAACTCATGTCAACTGATAGGGTACAGATATGATTTGTATTCAACTCTAAAAAGAGTTTATCCCTTAAATAAATAAATATATTTAAATTCAATTTTTTTAAAAAAATGTACAAAAATTATTGCAAGTCAAGATGACATTTAAAATTTACAATAAAGTAAAGAAGAATTACCTTCAGAGGAAGATAACGATTGATCATGCCACATAAATCAGCATCCCAATCTTTTTCTCCGTACAAAGATACACCTGCACTATTATCAGCAGCACACAATCGACAAATTGTCGAATCGTACAGTTGTACTTCCGCCATGACCGAGGTTTTATCTACTTTGTATTCTTCTAATGATTGATATTCTCTGTTCTTTTGATTAAAAAATCATTTCTACTATACTGACTATTTATCCTTTATTCTCAACTTACTAAATACATCGGTTTATCATCATGTTCCAATCATGGTTATGTTTACTTTGCTCATAAGTTGTACACGTTGAAATGATTCACTCTGGCCGCCTGATTCGGTTTCCAATTTTCATATAAAAAATACCAGATCTAAGGAGGTCAAAGTTACAGGATAATATAAATATTAAATGTAAAACTGTTCTTGTAAAAAAAAAAAAAATCTATACATATCAGCAAGTTTAGAAAAATGTTGAACTGTGGAAACTAATTTACTGACCAATCGCAACGAAGATTTACGTTCGTGTTCTTAAACTTTGCAACTTCATCAAACATTGTAAGTATTTGACCTTTAAAAGCAACAATAATTATTTTTGTTCACGAACAATTATTGTATTCTGACTATTAACCGTTAACAATTATTTATTTACTGGATACATAATAATAAAGTTTATCTTCAACTTTTTGTCTCTGTCTTTGTTTAATATAATTGTTTTTTATGAATACAAGAGAGAATAAAACTCTTCAACGGTTTTCTGAACGTGCTTACATGGAAATACTACTGCGGTTACGTTCATAATAAGGTTTCATAATGTAAAACAATTTCCATAATAAGATCCCGCTAATTTATTATAAAACTAATTTTTGTTTTTTATGTCTATTTAGTTAATTAAAATAGATTTGCTCATACTTGAAAAGAATGTTTGAATTGTTTGTGAGTTTGAATGCATCGTGAAGTGAGTTTAAAGGGTGTTTGCTTTACATACACGAAGGTTTGAGAATACTGAGAAATGAATTTGTCAAATCGATTGTTGTCAGGTATGTGCAGTAGAGCTGATTGGAACGAAACAAGTTCTTTTTTTTCTCCAGTGCTATGTGTCAAATGTTGAATAGATAATATTATCTTGTGCAACTGGAAAAAGGGATTCTTTTCAGTGACACAATTCTAGCCACAGTCGAGCATTTATTCATAGAGTAGGCGAGACTTTTTTACCTGCAACATGCAAAGTGTCATCAATTCTGTGAAGGGAACTGCACTTGGAGTCGCGGAATATTTAACTCCAGTTCTCAAAGTACGTAGCAATCGTTGACTGATTATACTATTTTTATTAACATTATTTTCGCATGTCAACAACGTCCTGAAAAGTTAATAATGTTTTCTTAAACTAGATGCTTATTTTCATGTATAACCTGAATTTAAATATTTTGTTATTTATTATGAGATTTATTTCTTTTTATAGTGCATTCATGTACATATTTTTATTGAAAATTAATATAATATTGATATAATTTTATGTTATATCATGTTATGAAAAAATTGCTTTTATTTATATATTTAATTTTAGTTACTGATTGTCATTGATGAGATTCCCCTTATGGTTTTAATTTTAATGCACGTTGTTGTAGGAAAGTAAATTTCGAGAAACTGGTGTTTTGACGCCTGAGGAATTTGTCGCTGCTGGTGAACACTTGATTCATCATTGTCCTACCTGGCAGTGGGCAGTTGGAGATGAAGATAGAGCAAAATCATATTTACCTAAAGATAAACAGTTTTTACTCACACGCAATGTACCTTGTTTTCGGCGATGTAAACAGGTATACAGAATTAATTTATTTAGTGAAATATGTTAAAGAAAAATTAAGAGCACACAAGTTTTTTTATATTGTTATTACTTATCAAATACATGTAAAATATCAAATAAAATAAAAAAACTATCTGTTTGCAAATTTATGATGTTAATTGAACTATATTTTACTGAACACTTTTTGTAATAATTCTAGTTATTGTTTTGGAGAAATGTACTTGTGGTAAAAATAATTTGGTATCTGGACCAAATTTAGTTAATAACACAGTATTAATTAAAGACTTTAATAAAGTTATCATAAAAGGAAACTGTAATGTAGCAAAAATTTAATTATGAACTGTAGTTGTATCCACAGTCTTATTTCTCTGACGGCATAAATAAAAACCTTTGTTTGTTATTATTAAAAGGTATAATAAAATTGTTGTATTAATTTTTCTTGATGAGTGAAAGAAATAAAATTTACGCATAAACACATTGAAATTGAAAACAATTTATTTCAACTTTGTACTGGAAATGACTAATAAAGTAACAGGAAGTTTTTAATTAAACTTTAGTCTATCATTTTATTATAATAGATTTAGATTAAATGTTATATATGATAGAAATTCTTTTTCCTCGTTAAAATAATTTTCTACAAATTATATATAATTATAAATATTTAAGATGTCCTTTTGCAATACAAAGGAATTGAATTTTGTTTTCTTTTAAGCAAAACTTTAAATACTTTAAACAGTATTTAAACGATTGCCATGAAAAAAGTTTTTGATTTTTATTTACATCAATTTTATTTAAATTCTATATTAACTTATTTGCGGACTGTTATAAAATTAGATGGAATATTGCGAAGACCAAGAGCGAATAATAGAAGCTGATGATCCAGATGGTGGTTGGGTTGATACTCACCACTATGATTTAAGTTTAAGTGGTGTTGATGAAAAAGTGTCAGAAATGACTCTTGAAGAAGTTCAGCCAACTCCTTCATCAAATATCAATGTTATTGATAGTGACAATGATGATGATGATGACGATGAAGAAGCTGCTGATATGGAAGCTTTTGAAGTTAGTGGAATGTTAGATGAAGAAGATAAGGTATTATACAAAGTTATTTTTACAACTGCAAAGAAAGAAATTTACAGAGAATATTTATTAAAATTGTTTATTTCAGTATACAACGGAGACATCAAAAGAAAAACGGGAATCATTTTCTGAAGGAGAAATAATTCGCACTCGTACCTACGATTTACATATTACTTATGATAAATATTATCAAACTCCGCGACTGTGGTTGTTTGGTTATGATGAGGTATTATAATACATCATTAAACATCTTATTTTGTATATAAATCTACATAAATGTGTATAACGTCGTGCAAGAATGTGTATAATAAAGATTTAAAATGTAAATTTTATTTAAATGTGGCAGGGAAATGTAAAATTGACTAATCAACAACTGTCCTTGAACGCACAGTTAGACTCATTTATAAATAATTGTAAATAATACTTTATTAATTATATTTTTTATTCTTCAGAATAGAAAACCACTTTCAGTTGAAGAAATGTATGAAGATGTGAGTCAAGATTATGTTAAAAAAACAGTTACTATGGAAACTCATCCTCATATGCCTGGACCACCAATGGCATCTGTTCACCCCTGCAGGTAACTCTCAGGATACCATTTATGTACTTAACATTTAATGGATACATAATTGTTATATTTTAATTATAAATAATAATGTTTGCAGGCATGCAGAAGTAATGAAAAAGCTCATTGAAATTGCAATGGAAGACGGACGGGAGTTAGGCGTTCATATGTACCTCATCATATTTTTGAAGTTCGTTCAGTCAGTCATTCCAACAATCGACTATGATTATACTCAAAATTTTATGTTAACGAATTCGAGCTAAGCATAATCGCGGTACAAAATAGTGCATAATGAGCATTAAGTATTGCGCGAGACACATACATACTTTTAATTCAGCTCGAGAAAATAAATGAGTAAAACAAAAAAATGCTTTCTTCTTGTATTTAATACGAATTAAATTGAATCAGGATATATCTTAACTAAGTTTTTATTTCAGTAGCTGACTTGTTTATATTTTCTTCTTTTTATTATTTAAATTATATATTTGTTTTCAGTTCAAATGAAAATAATAATAAATATACAAGTTGATAAAGTACTCGAAGAAAAAGGAATATTCGAATATAAAAACCAGTGCATTTCAAGTTTTAGTACACTGAATTCTAATTTGGGACAAACTTTTAATTTTATGTTTTGTGCATTAGACATTGCTATTCTTATTATTATTAATTTTATATTAAAAAATACTATTTTTTCCTCGTGTATGACAACTTTTTTTGAGATAAGTACAAATATTTATGTGAAATGGTTTTGCAATGACAAACTATGGAAAATCGCGCAATGCACCAATAGGATAACGAACTCTTGAATGTTGTTTACAAAAATATTCACATTTTGTATTATTTTATATATCATAATAATCATAATTTTTGGTATCAATGTTTTGAATTAAAGAAACGAATAATAATACTATAGAAATTTAATTGTAAACATACATTTTATTTTTAATTTTAAAAATAATAATAATTACTTGGGTGATTTTCATCCTTCAGTAATAACACAGAGCATATCAATGATCCTAAACATAATTACGTCATTATATTAAAAATTAAAATGACGCGTATCACTTCTGTCTCGCGCACTTACCAGATTATTGTGATGTGCCGAATGATATAAATTATGTGAACATTTATCGCGATAGTGTTAATTTTGTTTTAATTTAAATATATTTTGTCGTTCCAAAAAATATTTGTTCTTATTATTTAACCTTTATTTGTGGTTATATATAGAATTTTAATGCTTGCTATTAATATATTAATTAAATTTTACTTATCAGTATTTAATGTTTTGTTATCATCTCTTAAATCATAATGTTTTAATTATTAAAAGAAAATAATGAAATATAATTTTCATAAAGAATTTTATTATTTTATAATGAATTTTTTGATAAATAATTGGATTTTAATTAAAAAACATAGAAATAAGTTTCTTCATTAATGTGAAAACTATTGTTTTAAAAATTAAAACTAAAGAATCGAATTGCTTAAATTCGAAGAGGAAAAGTTTCAATACAAAAATATTTAGACTCTTGTTTTTAAGTTTACCTGAAATCGGAACTTTTAGGACGGTTGTAATCAGTTCTGTTCTGAAGTGCGTTGTTACAGGATATTGCCTATAAAATTATTTTTACTTTTTTAATTTATTGTAAGTATAACAAGATGACACCTCATTTGTTTGTTTGATTTCTTTGTTCTAAAAATATGTTTAAAAATAACTTTATTAATTTTCTTACTCAATATTTTACGTACAAAAATATACCTATTTTTATATTTAAATTCTTTCCTATGTAAAATAAACAGAAAGTTATTGAATTATAATAAGAAAAAAAGTAAAAACGTATGTGTTATACGTAAACATTAAGTTACATTATCAGAATCAACATATTTAACAATACAAATGAATGTAACAATACAAATTTTGATTGTTATTTTTTCTTTGTTTAAATGGATGAAGTAAAGGTTTAAGATTTATAGACATAAAATACTTTTAAATAAAATCTTTACTAATTGTTGGGTAATAATCGGCACTTATATAGCATAAAAACCACGTGTATGGTTGACATTTATTCACCTTAAAACCTTGCATGTTTACTGTTGGTATTTGTTCGGTTCATCGACATATCTACTGGAAATCTTGATGCCTACAAAGTTGCGTTGTCATCGTTTTGGGGAGCCTCTCACAATTCCATCCGTAAATTATATTTTTTAAAATGATTATTATTTGAATTTTGGAGGGAAATTTGAAACAGCCATGTGTTACACGTATACTGAAAAGAATAGTTTAGTAAAATAAGAATTTTTTATGAAGGTTGCGAATTTTGTAAAAAAGTTTAGTAATAATTCTTCCAAATGTAGTAATTTTCACACATGCTTAAATGAATATTGCAAAATTATCTAGCAAATTTTAATTGTTGTATGCAAAGATTGCTGAATTACTAAATAATCTCAAACTAATTCTACTTTCTTTCTCTCCAAGTAGGGGTGTAGTATATTACACATACAGTTTCGCGTCCCCAAAATGTATTGCTCATAAATATATCAGAATATATATAATATTTATAAATAATTGTTTTACATTCACACTAATATTTTGCTAAAATTAAAGCACGATGGAGATACTGTTGATGAAAATAGCTCAAAAAACAAGAAAAGATCCAGTAACATGGGACAGATCAAGGTATCTTCTTCCACCCACAAATTCTAATGATCCACTAGTTCATTTCATGAAGTTGTTACATCAATATAAAGTGAAGCCAGAAAAATATTACCTTGAAAGAAAGAGCCTGCTACACGCTAAAGATTGGATCTTAGAAGCAAACAACTATTTCTCACTTTGTGATAAATCCTTTGACTGCATGAAATCAGTGTGTTTATACATACATTGTATATCTGTTAGTCCTATTGATTCAGTAGAGCTATCAAAATCTTACGCAGGTCTTGCGGAAGTTCTCTTTCATACGCAAAGATTTAAACAATGCGTTCGTTGCATTGATTATTGTATAAATCACAATTACCCATCGGATCAAAAAGGAAATCTTCTTCTACGAAAAGTCGTGTGCATGAGGAATCTTGATGATACCGAAGGTTTTTTGAAGGCTTATGCAGAGGCTAAATCGTGGATTAAAAAACATGCTTCAAAAGAAGATAAGCAATGGATGGAAAATAATTTGGAAGCGTGCAGTCAGAAACCTATCCAACAACCCCATGTAGAAATAAAAAATCCCATTCCAGATTATGATACACTTTTGAAGGAATTTGATTTTGAACTCTCGAACAAGGAACTTCCGGGAGTTTCCGATGCTTTGGCTTTAAAATATGACGAAATTAATGGGAGGCATTTAGTGGCTACCCGGGACATAAAATCTGGAGAAATTCTTGCCAAAGTAGCTCCGTACAGTATTGTTACAAATACCAAATGCAATTTGCTCTTCTGTTGGGGATGTTTGGTCCAACTCTGGGATTGTGTTCCCTGTGATTACTGTGCGCAAGCCATGTATTGCACGAACAAATGTAAAAAGGAATCTTGGAAGCGATTTCATTATGTTGAATGCAGCATGCTGCCTTACTTCATTGAAATGACAAATGAAATGACGGCTGCGAAAATGAATGCAAAAGAATATTTAAAGGGAGTTGTTTCGTTTGATAAAGATAATTACATTAGTGCAACCAGTAATATAATTTCTGCTTTACGAATGACCGTTTTGGCGGTGAAGGAAATGGGCAGCATTAGTAAATTAATGGAAGAAATGCAATCAGTTGATCAGGGAACAGGTATTCAAGTGAAACAGAATAATTTAAAATTTTTACTTTATTATATTTTTTTCTTTCCTTTTAACCAGTTAATAAATAATCTAATGATTCAATTCGTATTTTAATTATTATTTTAGACCCACGTAGAAAAGGATTTACAAAGAAATCAAAGACATTATGTGGCAATAAATATAGAAGTGTCTATGGTCTTTCTACATTAAAGTATAGAGAAGGCGAAGAACTTTATTACCTCACAATATTTGTTGCTATATACACGGTATATTATTTGGCAACTACAACGATCTTTTTTGGGAAACAACTTAATGATGATTGGATGGAACTTTTGGAGAATAAAGAAGTTATGTTCATTGCAAACAATTTATTAAAGAATTCGATGATACATGTGAATTATGGTTATTCTGTATGTTTTTATTTATATTTTTTCGATAATTACCAAAAATATTTGCAAGAAGTTTTATTTAAAATATTTACAGACTAATCTCTAAACATCCTTTAAATCCTTTCTTACATTTATCTACAGGTGAAAGAGTTTACGACACAACCACAAGTTAAAGGTGATGCTATATTTCCTGCTTTAAGTTATATAAACCATAACTGTGATCCGAATGTCTTTTATATGTACAACACCAAGCTTGCATATCTTTTTTCTATTAGACCAATTAAAAAAGGAGAACAGGTAATGAAAGACGTAAATGAATCTTCTTATAATACAGAAAACCTCAGTCACAAGAGGAAAATTAAAATAGATTTTTTAATCTAAAACAAAATTTTTAAAAATATTTATAAATTAATTATAAGTTAAGTTAGATAACTTCCTCTAGCTGAAAATTGATTTGGCAATGTGTGAGTTTAATGCAGTACTCTTATGTTTTACATTAAATTTTTCATTCTTAAAAAGTAAAGTTCAACGTGAAGTTGCAGTTGTTAGATGTTAATTGTTAATGTGCACACTCGTGTTTAAAATAAATATCAAGAGAAAATGAATTATTCGTATAAACGGATTTTCAAGCAAAAAGTTTTAATAAATTAATGAATTTATTGTGCTTATGAAAAGAAGTTTTTAAAGGCAGCATATCCGTAGGGTACGCAACATTTATTCTAGTATTTAAGTTTTTTAAGTTCTTATAAGATGTACGTAAAAATAGAGTGAAGAAGTTAAAGAATTAAAAACATCAAATTATATAAATTTTGAAACTAACATTGTATTGATTCTCATATATTGTGAAACTTTAAACAATTTCTAATTATCAATTATTGTTCAGATTTTCAGAAATTATATTCCCATACATTATAACACAGATTTGCATACCAGAAGAAAATATTTATTAAACCGATATAAATTTAAATGCACTTGTACAGTTTGCGAAGAAAATTGGCCGAGAAAAGATAAACTTCTACCTTTTAACGTAAGCTAGAAGCATTATAATTATAAATAATGATTGAATATTACATAATAAACATTGGTTATTTTCTATTTATTGTAGATATTTGTGAGTGATCCACAAATAGGAAGTGTTTTAGCGGAACATATTAAAGATATATATAAATTCATGTCTAATCCCAAATGTGATCTTACCAATGAAGAGCGAATTAGACTTGTGAAAAAATTGAACACTGCTTCAGAATTGTTTCATAAATATATTCATGAACCGTGCTCGGAAGTTGAACTAATCAAAAGCACTTTAGTATTTATGTTGGATTCATTATCATAAATTTTGAATATAATCTTTTTTTCCATAAATTTTTATAATATAAATATAAGAATATATAACGAGAGGATGTCTATAAATGAAAAATTAGATTTAAGAGATCAATATTAATTTGACGAATTATTTTATATTATATTATATTTCAAACTTTTAATCAAAATTTAATATTGTTTCAATTTTAATATAAAAAATCAGTTTAGTTAGTCTTGGCAGCCAATATTTGAAACCAATTTGATCTCATTTTTTCAGTTTTTCTACACGAGTATCTGTATTAGTGAAGGAAGTTTAACTATTTTCAACACGAGAAAGCAACAACGTTTTTATATAATGATTTTAACGGTTTTATATAATTAGTTAAATAACATTAATATTACCATGTATTTTATTTGAAAATATATAATAAAAATGTGTGATTGAGACGTTAAAGAATATTCTAAATAACTTTAAGCCTTAGTATTTTCAATAAATATTATATTAATATTTATTGACAATAGTGAAATGAATAGTGAAGGTTTGAAAAAGTAAACAAAAAGCACTTTTCACATTTAACATAACACCAGTGTATATTGTGTCACAACTGGGATACAGAATATTACAATGGTGCATAATAAAATTCTATACATATCTTTTTCTATCTAAAGGTAAATAATATTTCAAAAAAAATTAGCCGTCACCAATTTTTCGTTCAAATTTAATAAAATTCCTTAACTATGATTATTTCTTTATAATTATTTGTCTTTTTTCTTTAATTTTAAATTAACATAATGAAACGTGAAATGAAACGAAACTTATCCTTTTGAAAACTAACCAAAACTTTTTGTTAATAAAACGTAATTATTTTTATTATTAATTAAAATGATTATTTGAACGAAAATGGTTTCTTTTGTTGCAATTATTTTTTCCACTTGTACGTGTTATATTTTTCCCATTTTTCTTTTGTTCCTTTCTTTGAAAAAAGCGGAGAAACTAAATCTCTAAAGCATAAACAAACACTTAATTTTACTTCGATAACATATATAATAATGATCAATCATATAAACATTATTTTATATTTCCATCATGGATTCATGCGCTATGAATTAGTAGCGCCATCTAATGTAGATGCAGAAAAAAGTAGTGCAAAACACGACATAAAATTTATGATAAAATTAAGTGTGAAAAACGCTTATTTTTCATTTCACTTTCCTTTAACATAAAAATTAAATCGGTACTTCGAACTTTACTTTTTACATCAACTTTAGCACGAAGATGTGACAAATATTCGACGTTACTTTATATCTTCTCCAACTTTTTCATTTTGATAAATTTGCATTGTACAGATATTGATCTTGTTCTTAAATTAATTCGATACCATCACCGACGGACTTTATTTTTATTTTAATGCAACATCGCATACTGGTGAAGTATATAAATTATTACTACGCCATTTTTACAATCATATTTACAGGATGATGTTTCGTGATTGAATATTAATTTTTGATGCAAATATTACATTCGTAATAATTTAATATTAACAAATACATATAACAAAACAAAAATTTAATTATTTATAGGGTTTTTTCATTTTGTCCAAATATGTACATATAATTAATTAAATAAGTATATGTAAAATTCAACTACGAAACTGTTTCCTATTTTTGTTTTCAAATTTTATGAAAATTTTAATAAATTTTGCAATGTGACCAATAAAAAAACAAAAAATATAGACATTACTTATGTACTGAAATGCAGTATTTTCTTTATCTCATTGATAATTTTTGTTTTTGTTTTTAAATATTTTAATCATTATCAACTCTTTTGGTACATATTTCAAACTGTATAATATGAACGTAATTTATTTTATATTAAAAAAAAGAACCGTGCATGACTTTTAAAACAATGTCTTGAAAGGTAATGCAAAAATATTGGGGATTTAAGAAGTTTAAAAGAAATTTTATATAAACATATATATATACATATGAAGTATATAAGATAATTGTATTTATAATATAAGATGTTATAAAGTATTTAGTATAAAATGTAATAAATCAATAACAGAAAAAAGTATGTAAAAATACATATCCTTAATATTAGAATTTTATTTTATACAAACAGCATTGAAAAATATTTGCCAGAGGTATTGAATCAATGAAGGGAAAATACTGTAAATGAAAACAAAATTAAACAATATATTAATCAAATAAAACTAAAGTGTAAAGAAAGGTTTATCATTTAGTTTACGATGTCTAAATATTAAAGTAAACATAATTTAAAAATATTTTAAGAAATGCAATGTAGTGATTTGCGATTTAGTTCCATTTTGAAAACATCATGCGCATATTTTAAAATTTTGTTCAAAGCCATTTTATTTCGCATTTATTCATCTCAATACTTGAGAATTATAATTTATCTCCTTCATATATATATTTAATAATAATTTTCATATATATGAACATATTTATATTCATATTTCAATTTATTATATATATATGAATCTAAAGTTCTAAGATCATCGAATATCGTAGCAATGTATCGCACGCGTGTATAATTTATATAGAAATCTTTTTGTCGGTGTCCGTAGATGATTTATCGTTGAGATATCGTACATCCTTCATATCAAACAACGGCCTGACAGTTTTTCCCAGATTTACGTAACCGTTTAAATTACCAATGGCTTTGAAATAAGACACTTTTTTGTCCAAAAGCAAACACGAAAAAGAAAGCGAAGAACATAAAACAAAATATCAAACGGGCAACTGCCAGACGCATACTAAAACACACTTTTCTTATTTTAAAAGTCTGTAGTTATGAAATACATGGCCTTACACTTGATCTACAAGCCTAACATTTTTTTTTTTTAATTCGAAGCATATTTAAAGAGAAAATCAGCAACAAAATTGTTTCGTAATGATTTCCACGAAAAGTCACTCGAAGTATAAAAATGGAAATCGGGAAGGTGTCAATGATTTTTGGTACCTGGTCTTCGTGTATAAAAATATTGCAAAAATGCGCGAAACGAGTGACTACCCGGGAAAAATCTATCAGTTGACAAAGAAAACACAGTGACTGACTTTGTGCGATTCTTAGTTTCGTGAAGTAAAAAGCATTTTTTTTTCCTTAAATTTTTTTTATCCCTTGGTTTGAGCCAAATATTGCACGAAGATGTTGCGAAGTGAGAACGAAACAAGAATATATGCCGCTAATCAACTAATCCCTATTGCTATAAATATGTATAATAATATTTATATATATATTTATATATATTTATACGTATGTATATATCTACACGTTGGTTTTATCTCGCAAAAAAGAATCCTAAAATCTACGTTTTCAAAATAAAATTGACAAAAGACGCGACTGAAAGGAATCATTTCTTCGATAATTATGGCGATGATCAAAACACCTGAAGATCATAATATCGACTTAACTTAATTCGTTTCATACGCATACTAAAAGGTTATTCAAATATAATGACGCAGTAATTGCAATCGTTGCTTATCGATCGTTAAGATTTATTTATTCTCCTTGGATTATTGCAAAATTAATTAAACTAATTACAATAGATATTAACTCAAATCGCTCTTTTTTTTTTTTTTTTTTTTTTTCTGACATATTGATGAAACTTTATCTAAATCATGCGATATATGATAAAGTCTATCAAATGATTCAATTTCTTGCTACTATTCTTAATAATGACCCTTAAACCTTTTTTCGATCCATACATTTGATTTATCAAATTTACGTAAATAATTCGCAAATATATCATCACCATCTATACCCTTTCTTCATCGCTTCCTTTTTAATGAGATTTCACCGACGATGAATTTCAATGCTCTTCGTTCTTTCTTTTTCTTTTCTTTCATTTTTAATTCTTTTCGTAGACAACGCGAGGAAAATGCGCCGAATGTTTAAATGGAGCGCTATATTTTAGATTCGATCAATCGATAATAAAGATTAGTTTAGCGTTTGCTGTTGAAAGAAAAATTTCTAAATCTTTAAAAGTTAATAATGTTCTATTAAAATAAAATGCACATTTTTAAATAAAATTTTAATTATATTGAATTATGAAAAACTAAACGAACTGAAAAGTATGGAAAAAAAGTAAAGCAAATGGGGCGAATTCATGAAAAAATCGATTGATCGAAGATAGAGCCATGCTCATAAAAGTATACGTATCTACATATGACTACATATATATACACACATGTATATATAATTCTATACATATAAAATTTAATATACATTTCCGCGTCAAAAAGTCATATGGTTTTGGAAGTGTTAGATTGTGCACTATGTTTTGGAGACGAGGAGGTATGTCTATTTAGGTCCGGTCGACGATTTTCAGTATTGTTTTACAAACAAAATCACAAATAAATCACAACTCAAATAATAGTCCTGACTGTTCAGAAAATAAACGAGATAAAAATAAAACGAAAAGACACGTATTATAAAATGTTCTTGTGCTTGAAATCAGTGAAAATGCATACGTTTATTTGTGTTTTCTTATAAATGCATTCTACGATTTACGTATGAAAGAGTGAACAATGTTTTCAATTAAAAATAAATATATCATTTTTACATAAACATTAATTGTACTTTTTGCATATAATGTACATAAAAAAACTTTTCAACATCCTTGATCGTTCAAAACTTTTTTTGTTTGATTTTAGCAAAGTGCCGTTCATTTGAACTTTTGTAACTTTTATAATTCAACTTTATCTCAATGCACTATGTATCTTCATTTAAATAGCGTTGTTTATTTAAGAATAAACCTGGTATTTAATGGACTTAAAGCACAAGACAATTATTATCAAAAGCTAAAGACAGAGAAATAAAAAATAAAACAAATTACATATAATATGGTAGTGAGATTTCGATGAAAAAAATTATAATGAGTACTGTAAAGTTACGGTACTTATTGAGTTGTTGGTGACTTTAATAGGAGGTGAGTACGCCAGGTGGCGTAGGTACGACCACTGTGTGCTGAGGCACGACAGAGGGCGCGGAGGGCGCAAGTGGATGGCCAACGAGGACCGCTGCGGCAGCTGCAGCTGCTGGTAATGGTAGCACACCAGTTTGCGGAATCGCGGATGGCGTGCTCACCTGCGTAGGTGGTTCTTCTGCGCCGTGCTTGCGCAGGTGACGTAACATATTGCCTTTTTCGACAAAAGTCTTACCACAGGCCGGGCAACTGTGCGGCCTTTCATCCGAATGAGAACGCCGGTGAGATACTAGGTGGCCCTTACACATGAAGTCCTTGGGGCACAAGTCACAGCGAAATGGTCGTTCAGCGTTGCTTCCTTTGTTGTGCGAGCGTACGTGGAACAGTAAATTGCCTTTCAATGGAAAACTCTTGCCACATTCAGTGCAGACAAATGGACGTTCTCCAGTGTGACATCTCATATGGTTCACAAGGTGTTCCTATTGATAAAATTCAGTATTTTTTAATGCTTATATTTTTAAGAAATTTTGATGAACCGTGTAATGTTAATAAATTAGTTTGACAAATTGTTGGTGTTTTTATTTGAATCAGAATTTGTTTTATCCTGATTTATACATTCGCATGTCTCTGGACTGCCTTACCTTTCTCGTAAAGGGCTTGGAACACACGTTGCAGCAGTGAGAGGAATCACCGGTATGCTGTCGCAAATGATTGTTAAGATGTTCTTTGCGGGTAAATGTTCGTTGACAAAACTCGCAACGATGCGGAGATTCTCCTGTGTGAATACGCACATGGTTCGTAAGATGTTCTTTGCGAGTAAACGATTTGGAGCAGAAGTGACAACGGTGCGGCGACTCGCCGGTATGCTGTCGTACGTGGTTCGTCAAGTGTTCCTTCCGCGTAAATGACTTCGTACAGTACTGACACTTATGAGGCGATTCACCAGTGTGCTGCCTCACATGATTCACCAGATGATCCTTTCGGGTAAATGCTTTTGGACAGTATTGACACCTAAACGGTGTTTCACCTGTTCCAAATCATAAATTCTGTTTAATATAAATATTATGTAAATAATTAAAAAAAATGTGAATATTATGATGCGAGAAAATAAACCAAATGTTTTATAATAAAATTATAATATTTTGTATTTAAAGGGAAATGTCGAAGTGTTAATTATAAGAGACAATATTACCAGTATGTTGGCGAATATGATTAACAAGATGCTCTTTTCTGGTGAATGACTTAGAGCAAAATCCACAACGATGCGGTGATTCTCCAGTATGTTGGCGCACATGATTCAACAAGTGTTCCTTCCGTGTGAAAGTCTTGGAACAGAAATCACATCGATGAGGTGTTTCTCCCGTATGCCACATAATATGATTCGTGAAATGTTCCTTCCTTGTAAATGACTTGCCTGTATAAGAGTAACACAATGTGGTTATATGAATATTCGTAACTATTAATATAACAGTTTTACAAAAAACATTGGTTAAGATCTCTTGTTTTCAAGGTCGTTTATGTACTTTGCCGCTGGTTTGACAGAAAATAAATAAATGAAAGTAATATCTTACCACATATTTCACAACGAAATGGTGTATCATTAGTGTGGGAACGCATGTGATTTGCAAGATGTTCCTTTCGCGTATACTTTTTGCCACAGACTTGACAATGGTGAGGGGTTTCGCCTGTATGCCACATAACGTGGTTCATAAAGTGTTCTTTACGCGTAAAACTCTTCTTGCAGATATCACAACGATGCGGAGTCTCACCAGTATGTTTACGAACATGATTTACCATGTGTTCTTTGCGTGTGAATGTTTTGGCGCAATATTGACATCTGTAAGATTTGTTACAACTTAATTTGTTGACAAGTTCATAAGTTTTAAAAATAATATGTTAAACGGTTTTTAATTGTTAATCTTATAATTTATATTTAATAATTTAAAGAGTATACACATACCTATAGGGCGTTTCGCCAGTATGGCACCTGGTATGGTTATCCAAATGTTCTTTTCTTGCAAAACTTTTGCCACAGACTGTACAGTTGTATGGTTTATCTGTTGCATGACGTTTCATGTGACGTTCAAGAGAAGGTGCATTGGCAAATACATGGAAACACACAGCACATGTAAACATGGAACCACCTAAATGACATTTACCATGTCTTGACAGATCAGTGGCGTTTGGAAAAGCTTTACCGCAAACCTTAAATAATTAATTAATTCAATTAAAACAAATAACTATCGAGTCAAGTGATTTCTTTTTTAAAGTGTTTTAATTAATTGAAAATACTCAATCAGAGGATTTCCAATCAAAGAATTTTCAACGGGTATGTTTAAATAATATGTTACGCAACGAGGAATGCATTGTCTACATTTATATAATTTTGCGTTTGATATTCTTTACAGAATGAAGAAAGATATTACTTTTCAAAACTTCCATGTGAACGAAAGTATTACCTTCATCGCAGTGTTATGAAAAATATTTTAGCTCATTGCGCCGTGTTCGTCTTCAATTGTCTCGGTGAGAGGATTATGAAAAAAATTTATGTTAACATGCATGTGCGCACCACGTGACTGATTTCAACCAATCAGCGAGCGCTCGGCAATGCCGTACGATTGCGACGTCGTTTACGTGAATTCTTAAATACTGTATTATTATTTTTACAATTGCATGAAGTTCAAGAAAATGTGTTTTTTACTTTTTTTTTTTATTAATTTTTCTGCTTTCATTATAATTGAGAGTCTAGAAACAATAAAAAGACATATTTATTAATAATCTAATGTGTGCAAATGAACTCATTTTCTTACTTTCTCGCGAAAGTCTGTGATGATCATCTTTTTACAACAAACATCAAGTGACCCAACTGTTCTTTAACGTGTAAGGATAATTTTGCTAAAATTTCAAATTAAAATATTAATTGCAAAAAATTCAAATCAAATAAAAAAATGTAATTGATTATATTTGTAATTTGTATTTTCTTTTATATTTATTATAATATTAATATTAAAAAAAATTATTCATAATTATGTTTGAAAAGAAAACATGTATATAAATAAAACGTGTTTTTGTATACTTTATGTGCTCATTTTTTTATTTTTTTTTCTATTTTTATTAAATTATTGATGTCTTTTTGTAAAAACCAATTCTGTAATTCAATGTTTGAAAGTATTCACATAAGGCAATAAATACATGACGTTGCTACAGTACCACGCGGTATCATAATCATAGAAAGGACTGTTGGTGGAAGGAATACACTACGCGGCGCAATGAATTAATTTATATTTCAGTCTATGTGAATGTATTTATGTTTGAAAATGTGTTTTAAAAGCTGTGTTATTACCAACATTTATGTTTAATTACTTACGTATTAAAAATAGAAATTATAAAATAAGAAATTTACCTGACAAGTAAAAGGTTTTCTCTCTGTATGATATCTGCGATGAACAATCAACTGATAACGAAATTGGAAAATTTTACCACATACTTCGCAAGTATGACTGCCAACAGACACTGGAGATGCACTCGGTCCTGGCGTAGCTTCACCGTCACTGGTTTTAATGTCAAATTTGTTTAATTGTACTTGCTGCACAATTGGTGTACCATTTTGTATAGTTGTCACAGTTTGAGTTGGTACTGTACCACCAACGAGTGTAGTATTAGCAGCTGCTATTTCACTTGGCAGACCACCAAGTTTTCCGAAAACTTCATGATAGGCTAACAATTGATTAAACTCCTCAACATTTACCTGTAATCAATGATTTTGTACTTTTTTCTATTTTGTAATTTGTATATCTTATATCATACAATAAATCATTATAATATTTTGTTGAGAGTTGCTAATTAAGATAAATGTGATGGAATGAATGAAGTTCTAAGTGATATATATAATTTTAATTATTTATTTATTAGTACCTTATACATGTTTTGCACCATTTCAACACCTAATGTTTTTGCGAGGTCTTGTTCATTTCCAGCGCTAATTTTAACAACAGAACCATCAGCTGTTCTAACATCCATCATATGGCCACCTGGCTTCAAATCTGGAACTTGGAACCTAAAATATTTAAATTTAGAGTTGTTCAAACTAATAAAATATAATGACAGATTTTACAAACAATAAAATTATTGAAATATCAATGAATGATGATTTCGTATAGTTACCAGTGCAGTCCTTTAGTGAATAATCAATAAACTCCATATTAAATGGTCTGTTGAAACAATTTGCTAAATTGTTTGCAATTTAATGTTCTTTTAAAATTAGAATGTTCCAGAACACTCACTTTAATAACACCATTATTGTTGCCATATTTAAATTTAATTGCTTAATTGATTAAATTGCAATTAATTATTTTTAATGGTTTAAAACATTTAAATATACAAAATTTCATTACATTAATATTATTTCATACTTGTAGACACTCAGAATAAGTAAGCGAAGGTTTCTTGCCACATAGAAAATGAAATGTATTTGCTTCGACAAATTTTTTTAAATTCTGGTGCATTCTATAAAGTAGAGTAAAATATAATAAAAATGAAAATAATTAATCAAATTAAACACTCACTGCGCCATATTGAGTTGACGCATATCTTTCTCCTTTTCGGGTTTTTCGGTAGAGTTCTGACCTCCATTGTCGGTACCAGAGTTACCAGTTGCAATGTTGACTCCGATAGGCTGCTGCTGTTGCTGCTGCTGCTGCTGCATTAGGCTCTGCTGCATGTCCTGGGGTGCCTGTAACTGAATATCGCATTGTACCTGACAATGCACTTGATTGTTACTGCAACGTTCTGTTGTACAACTGCCAGTATCATCTTTTACTTTGTCATCGCGTTGCGAGCTCTGATTCGGTGCACTCTGTCCTCCGCTCTGCTGGTTCTGATGATTCTGCATCTGGTGGTGCGACTGTTGGGCCTGACTCTGCTGTTGCTGTTGCTGTAACTGCTGCTGTTGTTGCTGAGACTGCATCTGCTGTTGCATCTGAGCGTGAGCCGCCTGTAAATGACTCACGCTCGCCGATATGTGACTGCCGTCCAGACTTAATCCTGGTAGAGACACTGGAATCTGTAAAAACAATATTTCACAAGTTCTTACTTTTATTTTTTCAATAATACTACAACAAAGACTTTCTTTTACAAATAATATATTTATTAAGGTGCAATGTTACTCAATGCCCAACTCAAATTGAACAAAACCTCCTTCAAATATATTATAAAATACATGTAACAATAGGTATCTTTAAATAAAAATTAAGAAAAATTAGGAAAAACGTAACGTACGTCAAATGTTAAACATATTTAGAATTTCTTAAGTAAATTTTCATGAATTGCCATTCTTCTCAGAAACTATCTTTTGTAACAAATTTGAATGTAATATATAAAATGCTCATGAAACCATTTCCAAAAAATAGATTTCTGAAAAGAGTCGCAAATCGTAAAAACTAATTTAAAAATTTATAAGCTTGATTAACTGTTAATGTAGATTGCGTTTTTCTTATATTAATTTTTATTGTACAATATATTTAAAGAGATTATATTCATTCAGAGTTGGCGATTTCACCTTAAGCGACATTTCACCTTAAGAAATTCAATAAAATTGGTTACATGTTATATTTTTAACAATAATATATTTTAATATTATTCCAATAACTCAATAGCAATAGGAAGAATATTATTAGCAATTTTAATGCAGAAATCATTCGGAGAGCTAACAAACACGCTCCCAATGTCATAATTCTTTTCACTATGGTATGTTTACTTTATCATGGTGTCATATTTAGTACACTGAAAAAAGTTTGAAAGAGCCACTCCATTGGTTGTAGTAGCACTACATTACTTTTAACATAGTAGTGCTAAGTTTAGCGTAGCAATTAGACTAAAAATTAAATATTAACAAATACATGTTTTCAGGATCAAGTAGGCTTTTTCCTACTATTTAGAAAGTATTTTTTCACACTGAAATCAATGGGTATAAGAATTTGCAGTTACTGAAACTGTTTCAATTAATTTCCTATGCAACTCGTGGCAAACTTCAACATTTCACTTCAATATAATAATACAGCGTTTCGCTGGCAATTTCACGTTCAAGTGGAAACTAGCTTCCTATTAGTTGTTTAACATATTATTTCCAATTGAAATAATACAACAACAAAGTTTAAGACTTTTTCTGCCATGCAAGCACCAAAAATAAATCTTTGTTTCATATAACTAACGGAGAAGATAAATATAGTTTATTAAAGAAATGATAGAATGGTATAAACTATAAAGTTGTAACCTTAACACAAAGATATGCGCTTGCATATTAGGATGCATTTCAATATGACGTGCAGGAATAGCTGCAATGCCTCTGACACAATACTTGTGATTAGTCAATAGGATTGAAAAAACACATATATTTGTTCTTAAATGTTCCATGCTATAGAAAAGGAGGCAGAACACTAAGATAATCAAATAGTGCTTAATGTGTTGGTATTGTGTCGAGGGCCTAGTAGATGGAAAATAATACAAACCTGTGCGTTGCTGGTCAGCGAGCCATGGTGGCTGGCGCTGGTGCTAACCGTGGGCTGATGGTGGTGGTGTGAGGCAGACGCAAGCGCCATCTCTTGATTGAGAGAGTTAGAACTCTCCTTGGCCGAGCTAGGCTCAGTTGCGGAGGTGGCGCCAGCTGCGGCAGCAGAAGCGCCGTTCCTCACGTGGGCGGCGCTAGTGGCGTTGATCGCCGCGCTCGAATTGTGATGTGGATGGTGGTATACCGAGACCTGCGGTAGCGGCCCGGGAAACAGATTGGTGAGGACCCAATATTTAGCTACCGAGGAGGCTAACGCTACGGCTGTACCTACGCGCAGGTCCGCGGATGACGAATGAGGTGTGCTCGCCACATTGCCGATACTTGTTGCGGTCACCAAGCTGCCTGGATAAGATGGCCGACCGCTCTGACCCGCGTTTACTTCCTACCAATACACATTCAGACATATGTACAACATCGATCGAGCATGCAGCAGCATGCAGTACCAATAGTTTCCAATTGATCCGTTGAAGTTCTTGTTTGCCAATAGTGACATGTTTACCAGTATGTTCCAATTACCAACCACATTATTATTTAAAGTGTATGCGATTATACAATTTTGGTAAACGTGAATAATGTAATGGAAGAAATGATAAACTAATATTTGTTATAACATAAGCATGATCAAATTCTGTTACTATTAGAATATTTATTATTATTATTATTATTATTATTAATATATCTAAGACGCGCATAGTCAACTTTTTTTCTTATCATAGAAGTCCATGATAAAGCATCATTGTTCACTTCTGCATCAATTAGATATATTGACATTATTTCATTAAAATTTTATTCATTTTTACCTAACTTTAGATTGATTAAAAAGCAAAACTAGAATCTTTGTAACTTGGAAATTCACTCCATATATATGAATTGATTGCTGGAATAATGTGCTTAAAGTGAAATATTCACCCATTATATTTTATATTAACTCTTCATTGGTATCGTTTGCCTTTTTTATACGGTTGGTATTTCGTGAAGGTTTCCCTCGTCTGTTTTAACATGGGCTCTAATTGCAACGTTGCCATTTAGTTAGGAGTTTGGTATAGCAGTGAGGACGGCCCCATAATTTCAATGCAATCAACGTTATTTATTACAATAATAATTCAAAAATTAAGTTTCTTATAAAGTGAAAATATTTAAAATAATATTAAAATTAAAAAGAGAGAAGTCCTAAAATGTGAAATCTATATTTATTAACTTGTAAATGAAAGAAAAATGAAAATTGTAAAAAAAAATATGTCAAGATGGCGCTCATAGAGATACCAACAAAGCGTTAAAAGTGGAAAATTCTCTTATATTTTGTAGACTTAAAAAGCTTTATAACTTTAAAACATGGTTTGAAGTTAATTTAACAATCTAACTATTGTTACGCTTTGGTAATAATTATGATTAACTGCCTTGTAAAAACTTTATGATTTCTTATGATTAATATTTTTGGTAATTTAATACACCTCTTTTTATCTTTAATAAATAAAATTGTACTGCATCAATTCCACTCACTACTGTTAGAACTTGCAGTCATAACACAAACATGAGTCTCATTTCCAGATATTTTTTTATCAATGAATTGTAGTCCTCATTATGCGTAAAAATATTACTATTTATATATATATATATATATATATACACATTTATATTATTTAATAGTTTTTCATTACGATGAAATTTTTATTTTAAATTACCTAAATTTTGTTTAAAAATAACATTCTATTCGAATTAGTTCTTCTATTAAAGTAAATTTAAACATTTTCACAACAGTTTATTAATATTTAATATTGAATTTAATTAATTAGTACACTTTTTATAAACTTTTTGTAAACCAACCTAAATGTATCAATTGAAAACTACTGTGTTTCATTTTTGCAAATTTTAGCACTGATTGCTTGAATTTGTCTGGTATTGAAATACTGAGTAATTCAATATATTACCCTGCGTTTAAAAATGAATTTATTATTTAGATTTTCTTGCAACCTTAATTCATAATTAAGCTATTGCAAAGCAGTTTCCATTAACAAATGAAATACTTGTCAAGTTGCTAATCAATTTTCACAGTTTTAAAAGCAAACAATTGCGAACAGACACCGAGTACTCACTATAGTTAACAATTCTGCAAATTCATATAAGCACAAGCCACGTCGTAGAAAATAAAAGCATCACACTGAACAATTCTAAATTATATAAAATATATAAATACAGAAGAGTTGCAAAGCAGTCTATAGAATTGTATAAATATTAGAATGGGAAGTTAATATGCAAATAAACACCAGGTTTAAATTAAATTCTTTGAATAATTTTTCCTTATATTAGAATACAATTTTCATTTTTATTCACAGGATAACATAAAACTGGAAAAAATTGCTTAAATGTGTTTTCTAAGCCAAACAAAACAAAATAAAAGTTATACAACAAAACAATATTTATGTTTTATAATTCACAAATTAAACGTTATATTAATTAAAGTAATGTAAGAATTGAATGAACCAATGGTTTTGAAGCATACAAAACATTACCAAGCATCTCAGCTAATGTCAATATGTTAAGATAAAAATACATGTAAACAATGTAAAAGATTCATTAGCCTTAAATGCATTTTTTTACTTGCGAGTAGCCTTACAATAGTAGTAATAGTAAACCAAAAATTAATGTGAATTATTTCCCACCTCTTGTTGTGCCTGCGTGGTCACTGGCAAAGCATGCTGGTCACTATTCATCTTTCTTCAAAAAAGGCTGACATTTAACTTGTTTTCAAACACCTCATACTGATAGCTGAAAAAAATTTTAAGCACATATTACACACAAGTTGCGAAGAATTGTAATAAAAATTTATGATTTATTTCTTATACCTCAAGTAATATTAAATACTTATTATTCTTCAAAGTTATTCATAAATTTATAAGAATTACTGAAACAATTTTTTTTTTACTTTAAGCAGTAAAAATGTTAAATAGAACTATTATCATCGCTCCGTAATGTCCGTTGTTTCAATAATATCCATGCATAATTACTATATTAAGTAAATGTAGGTAATCCGTGCATCAATCATCGGCCAATATAAAAAAAAGTAAATGAAATTATAGCAAATGAATTTTTAATTAAAATTTAAATATAAAAAGAATAATGAAAAACATAAATTAGACAGATGTAAACAAAAAATTCTGGTGCACAATTAATTTAGAGCAATAAAAAAAAGTAGAAGAAAAAAAATAGAGGAGCCTATGATATACAGCACTGATGTGATAAAGTTGCGCCGCAGGGAAAAAGATGGTCGGTGAGAGGATGACGGGCGAGTGTCCGAAGTGCGAACAAACTTCGCCGAGGAGGGTTCGAATAAGGCAATACATCAAAGGACGAGGGTGCGGGTCCACGGTGACATATGATAAGGAGAGAGCGAAGGCACGGTGCGGCACGGTGCCGCACGGGGACAAGGGGTCACAAGATGGAGGACGTAACGTAGGTCGGATGGGTTCGGGAGCGCAGGCGGTTGAGCCGCGGCGTTGTCGCAGGCCGCGTACGCGGACTCACGTAGTGCTCGGCTAATCGCCCGGGTGGGTAATCCCTCCGATGCGGCGGCGGTTGATCGGCGGTTCGACCAGCGTGGCGCGGCGGGCGGCTGCGACGATGGACGCGCGCGCGGGGGGACGCCTCTCGCCGCCTCTCGCCGCGTCTCACCACGCACAATTGGCCGATGCGGGCGAGCAAACGCTCCTGGTTTTCGCGACTCGCACGAAAGACGCGCTCGGGCTCGCGCGCTTCACCACGCCCCGGCCGCCCTGCTTCCCGTTCAGCGCAAATTCGATCCGTCGAGAGCGCGACCCGCTCGCGCTTTCGCCAAAATACAACGACACGACCCGACTGTCATGGCGTCTCCCTGCGCGCCCCGCCAACCCTGCCCAGGGAGGCGGCGGGAGGGGAAGGAGAGGGGGGGGGGGCGACGGCCAAGGGCTCCAGGAGAGCCGCGTCGCGAGGGAGCGGAGGCGCAGGCGCACCCCAAGCAAGCCTTCCCGATCGCAGGACACCTTTTTCCACTACGGCACGTTTTTTCGCCCTTTCCGCGCTAAAATTTCACGCCGCTGCGCAGACGAGAAATGCGCGCGCAACTTCCGATCCCCGCGAACGGCCAGCGCGGGGAAGGGAGGGGGTGGCTTATTGTTGTTGTACCGCCGTTGTAACTGTGGGTCGTAGGGCGCTTTATGAATCTGTACGCGTCACGCGCTTTTATTGGTGCGCCTGCAATTTTCCGAGCAAATTGTCTCGATCGGTTGTAAGCGTATCAAATTTTTTTTTGTATGCTATTATTTAATTAAAATAATTATTGCATTCCTTTTTAGAAATTACATTTGTTAACTGAACATAATACCAGGAACTCCATTGAGACGAAGATCATATTTACGAGTACTTTTATGGGTTATCCTGCCCGGAGAATATTTCTATTATTATTAGTAATATCATGAGCATACCTGATGAATCTTGAATAACGTTCATGTATTAAATCACACCGAGAAAACGATAATATTGTTCAAAGAAGTTATTTCTAACTGTAGGTTATGTTTTATATTTGGTTACTTGAGAATAAAATATGTAACATTCAATGTGTAGAACAAAGATAAAAATTATTTGTATATCATTTAAACAAAGATATCCGAACGATCGCTGGAGATGAAAAAAGATCCCTAACCAGCTAAGTTGAATGCATTTGTACCGATAACAATTCCCTCTTATGAAATTTTTTAGAGTTCCACTATAAAATCCTGTAAAAGTGCATTATCCATGGAATTAGTGTATTTTCAGTTTATAACAATAAAATATGGTATATTCTTAGGGGTCTATTCTGAAAATCATGAAATCATGGATATGCGACTTCATGAATATCTCAACGCATCCTTTTAAAAATTGGTATGGGAAATGTTGACATATGTATGAATAGCGTTTTTCCTTGTGGCGTATTCGGAAAATGACATTATAATATTTTGTGAGAATTTGTCTCTTTTCTTTTTCATTTAATGATAACTTAAAAGAGAGAAATGAAACATCAATAATATTTTCTGAAAATCATTTCCGAATACGCCATTGGTCGGTTCTGTCAGGTTCTGTAGTTCAGGAACCTAGTACAGAACCAGCTGAATTATGTGTATCGAATGTACACTGTAAACTTATTTTATTCACAGTACACATTCCTTTTCTATTAATAATTGTATTTATCATACAAAGAGAAATATACATAATTCAGCTGGTTCTGGAGTAGGTTCCGGGACTACAGAACCTTACAGAACCGTCCAAGGAAAAACGCTAGAAGTTATAATTTTGCAGTTCCATGATTTCCAGAATAGGTTCCTTGGGTTTAACGAGAAGAGCTCCCTGCATAATTAAGGTGATGCTCCAAGCATAAGTAGCGCCCTGCAGTATCGGCTTTGATGTTTTTGAGTATAAAAATGAAATGGATCTTAATTTTGTAATATAATGACCGGGTAGCCATTTTACAATGTTAGGAGAGTATTATAGATTATAATGACATGTGTTTTGAAGAAAAACAACAAAAAGCGGTGTGAACTGGTTTTAAATATATGTCGATAAAAAATTCTAATTCACACCGCTTTTCATCAGTCTTTTCAACAATTATGTTTATATAGGCAGTAATATTCTCCCAGTGGTAAAGAATGGCGGTCTGGTCATTACTTTACAAAATAATTATTATTATTATTTTAAATTGAAAAGACCATAACTCCGTGACAGCAGACCTTGAACATCACCTTAACGTGATGCCGTAAGCGTAGGTAGCGCTCTGCAGTACCGGCTTTGCTATTTATGTTAATAAAAATTACAATAATTATAATTGTATAAAATAAAAACATTCAGCCCATTCTGCAACAATAGTAGTATATTATAAATTATATCGATATGTTTTTTAATGAAAAATGACAACAAATTTACGGAACTACGATTTATTTTCACTCAATGTCGGTAAAAAACCGTAGTTCCAAGTTTTTATACTTTAATCATTGTCATAAAATATGTTTTTATAAACAGTAATATTCTCCTATAACTGAAGAATAGTCTGCATATCTTTATTTAAAAATATAATTATTTATATTATTATAAATTGAAAATACACTAACTCTGTGACTGCAGACTTACGGGATCACCTTAAGATGATGCCGTAAGCGTTAATTACTAGATTAGGGTGTTATTCGTTTTTATTAAAATAAATGAGAATTAATTGATGTTGTTGATTCAGCACATTTTCTCAATCTGGGAGATTATTTAAAAATGATGTAACTGAATTTTTATTATTAGTTTCAAGCAAATTTAGGGACCGCGTTTTTTAGGTGTTAAAAAAACGCGGTCCCTAAATTCGCTTAAAATTGATTTAAAAATTCAGACTTCTTAATTGAATACAATTTTCCCATGTCTAAAAAATATGTTGAATCAATTGCAAGCATCAAATCAGCATTTACAGAATAATAATTACAAAAACACTAACTCCGTGGCAGCAGACTTACTGCATTACCTTAAGGGCGTGTCAACGTGCTATATCCACGGAATTAGTGTATTTTCAGTTTATCACAATATTATAGTATAATTTTGGATTTGATGAGAAGAGCGCACTGCGAAAACACTGGGACAATGTAAATATCTGTAATAAGTGATATTTAGTACTAGCGTATTCGCAAACAATGCGAAACAGAGCACTTATCGACGTTACAGTCTTCTACGTTCTGTTTCGCATTGTTCCCAGTGTTTCCGCAGTCTCCAAAATTATACTATATTATCCAAAATTATACTATAATATTGTGATAAATTGAAAATACACTAGTTCCGTGGATATAGCATTTTACTAGATTTGTAATCTAGTTTACTATTTTCCATTTCATTTTTATAAACGAAAACATCAAAGCCGATATTGCAGGGCAGTACCTATGCTTTGAGCCCTTTGAGTATCACCTTAAGGTAATGCAGTAAGTCTGCTGCCACGGAGTTAGTGTTTTTGTAATTATTATTCTGTAAATGCTGATTTGATGCATGCAATTGATTCAGCATATTTTTTAGACATGGGAAAATTGTATTCAATTAAAAAGTCTGAATTTTTAAATCAATTTTAAGCGAATTTAGGGACCGCGTTTTTTTAACACCTAAAAAACGCGGTCCCTAAATCATCTTAAGATGATGCCGTAAGTGTTAATTACTAGATTAGGGTGTTATTCGCACTGAAATATAGTAATACTGGAACGTGCACTGACGCGACAGAAACGAGCCGAGTGAGAACGCATGTCGCGGGAGAACCTGTCTTTGTTGTACAGTCAATTCTAAAAGTTGCAAAACATCAACTCCGTGCCTGCACCAGGATGAGGTACAATTTTTAACACAGCACACTCGTACCATCTTTATTAA
>JABFPN010000224.1:0-58699 GCA_022817305.1 Leptoteleia sp. ZL-2020 | reverse complement strand
GGGGCGGGGGGAGGGGGCAGGCATGAAATTTTAGTTTCCGCTTGTATTCAGTCAAATTGCGGCGTTACTTCGAGATAAATTTGTACAGTTAGCGCAACTGAAATCGTTTCAGCTACGATATGACTGCCCGCGTCAAAATCAAACATATATCGCCATATGTTTTTCTCTTAATCAACATACGGCACCATATACGGCCATATATCTTTCTTCTTAATCCATATATGGCCATATATGGCCATATATGGATATACATGGTCAATCCGGTACCAGGAATATTTATATCTGATGTATTCTTGGGTGATTCATGTCATTTTCATATTCCAGAAAGCTATTTTAATTTATATTCTTTATTGTAAAGGGTATGTACCCGTTCATGTTAAATAAATAAATAAATAAATATATGGCTAGAATTATATATAATTTTATATAGAATTGTATATAAATTATATTGTATATAAATATATATATATATATATATAAAACATATAGAATTATATATGAGAAGAAAATAGAAATAGAAAATCAGTTATTGCCATATATCGACCATGCATGCCCATATATGGATTAAAGAAGAGAAACAGATGTGTCCATATATGAATTTTTTTTATGAAAGTGTTGAAACATATATATATGGACCATGTATGGACCATGTATGGACCATTTTTACTAGGGTACAAAACATCGATCAACCAGAAGCATAATAAAAAAAATTTCTCGGTAAAGGAAAAAGGTATTAATTCTCGTAAGGAAACTGGGCCAAGTGGTCAAAACACGCTTCCCCCTTTGTAACCCCTCTTAAACTTCTGACAGCTTTATTAAATAACCGCGAGACCTTCCCGGACGAAAGTTTCTGTTTTCCTCGTCGTACAAGGGAAACAATTGTTCAAGTATTAAGCATCGGACCAGGTTCGAGCGTGCTCTCCAGTCAAATTTTCCTTCCTCCAATAATATTATTATTATTATTATCATATTTTTTTTTGATACTCGATCTAATTAAAAGTTTTTAAGCGAGCGAATCGCCGAACGCTTCTTCCCATTTCCGAGCGCATTTGCATGTCGGCATAAAGTTTGGCCAGAAAAAGACTCGTCATGTCGAAGCCTTGCTTTGTTCGAAAACTCGTAAACCTTGATTATTCGCGAATCGCGCCGACGAGTACATAGGAAACATCTATAGCGGCTCATTTACTGTGCGATAGCTCGCAAGGTCTTCGCTTGAAATCGTTTGTTTTCAGTATTCCTACCGTCTGACCACTTTTAGCTCGTCTAGAAATGCGCCGCTCCGAGGCATCGTATATTAATCAATTGGCAAATTAAATGAAATGCAAACACCCAGGAATTCGTTCAATCAATTATTATACTGTGTTGCAGAAAGCGGCTGGAAAGGGGTTTACAATTATAAAGTTATAATGTATAAATTAACTTGATACTTTTTTTGTTATAATTTAGTTACGTACATTATTTAGACAGTTATAATAGAGGTGATACGGATGAATGATACTGTAAAGTAAATATATATACATACATACATACATACATACATATACATATACATATACAATAATCTCCCTAATCTTTATACCCTTCTACTATGTTTTATTTATGTCAGCATCGCCGGGATTGAAATGAACATAAACAAGTCGGATCTGTTGTATTGAAAAATGATAAAAACCCCCTAAATAAGAAATAAAATTGCAGTACGCGTAATACAAGGAAACGCGGAAGAGGAATTGAAGAAAGTGGAACAATTATTTGATTAGGTTTTGCGACGTAAAAGTGATGAAAGGATTACCGGGGGATGTTGGCAACGCCGAGAAATCCACTTGGAAAAATGTTATATCGCTTTATACGGTGATATATAAGATTGATATTGAGACATAAAAAAAGGTTGTACCATGAGAATCGAGTGCACGCTTGCGATATTACGGTAAAAGATAATGCAATTGTTGCAATGCTCGGCCTCTCGCGAAGATGACAAAAGCAGCGTCGCAATGATAATCGTCCTCGATCGCCTAAACGGGTATTTCAATATTTAAATAATTTACGCGGCCGCGCGATCAATAGTTTTGTCTAACTTTGCGTTCGCGTCTTCGTCTAGTTCCGTCTACCTTATTTCCACACACAGTGCCACGGGAATGCGCATCAATAAACGAGAATCCTTGCTTATGCATCGCTCATTCTGGACATCAACTCGGATCACCCCACTTTAGTCGAACAATTTGACGAAAAGTAATCACACCATGCCAATTTGCCATTCTATTAATCCGAAGATAGTGTAAATTTAATATCAAATATTTATGTGCAATTTAAGGACAGGGTTTGGAATTTAATAGATGAAAAGTGAAGATGTGAAAGGGTTGATGAAATTTACTCATTTCTTTCCTTTTAATTCTTCCAGCATTGCAAACCTATTGACAATGACCAATAAATAACACGCATTTAATACACTCAGGGAAAAAAATCAATAGTTACAACAACTATCAATGGCTGGGTGAAATATCAAAGATTGGTTGGAGTAAGTAGAAATATCAGTTGAAACGATACGATAACCGGAATATCTAGGTAACCAATGAGTAACAATTCTGGTTATGTCTGGGGATTCGTCGTTTTTCTTTTTTTTTCTTCTTCTTCTTCTTTTTTTCTTTTTTGTCACTATATCACTATAATAATCTGGTCAAATAAACAGAATTTCCTCCTCAAAATTCTACAAATATCTGAACAACTGAAAACATTTTACAGCATTACCCTAGTAAAAATGAAACATGTATGGATTAAGGAAAAAACCTATATGTCCATATATCAATTTTTTATTTCCTTATACGAAATTGTTAAAACATATATCGACCATATATGTTTCATTTTTACTAAGGTGGTCTCATTCACTTTCCACAAATACCACGTCATTTTGTGCGTCAAAACTTCAGTAGAGACAAGTTGTACTAAAACAGAAGTTTGGCCTTCTGATTTGTTAAAGTAATGTAAAACAAATTTCATTTTCTTTTAATTCTATTAATGCACGTTCAGCATGAGATCATTCGATAAACTTTTTTCAACCAAGTACTTAGAGCAAGTATGTTTTAATATTTATTTAGAGTAACTTCGTAGTAATCAAATAAAATGGTTCATAATGAGTTACCAAAGTTGCCAAACATCAATAACAAGTCAAATTATAATCGCGCAATAAAGTTAAATTTATCGATCGCAGCCAAAAGTCGTGAATTTCATGCTAAATGATCGGATTAATTAATCAGAGTGATGCGTGTATTTCTTATAATGTTCTCTAGATTGTAATTTAGTAGATGTTGTGCAATTAGCTTGAATAATCGCCAAATTTACATAGAGTTTGCCGATGACGTGGCATGGCATATTGTGGATGCACGTAACCAAGCTTAGCCTCAGTTTAACGAAAGCAATACCTGTTTGTTGATTCCAAGTATCATGGATGAAGTGGCGAGTTTGCAATGTTATTTATGTTAAGCAAAGTTTACGCGATGGAGACGTAATCTTGAACATTAAGGCGGATTTCAGGCGGTACTTACATCGAAGGCAAAAGCTGTACTTGTATCAACTGTAACCATCCTCCTTTTTGAAATAACATGTCCCTCGACAAGGGACACTTAGGAAACCTGGCCATCAATAAGGGGCAACTAGAAAATCTGTCCCTCGACAAGGAACAACTGGATACGACGCTGATTTCTCATTAAAATATAAATGAAAATAATGAAATCACAGTGAAGAAAATGTCAACCAATTATTTGTCTCTTAGAAGAACCGAAAACATTTTCATGTTTTCATTATTATGAAATTTAGCAATTTAAAACTCGTAAACTTTACAATTAATAACTTTATAATTTCGCAAAATCGCAAAAGTTGACGTTCACGTCTAGAGTCAATTTATCCATTTTAACTTATTTGTCCATCTATCATCGCTTTCAGCATACTTCCCATTTTTGAACTGCGAAACGTTAAACGTCTATTGAAGACCCGCTTCCACTATCTCGTGTAAATACCTAATGTATGTAATCTCGTTATTTGGTGCGTGAAAATCTGCAGTAAACAAGAGCTTTGTGCACGTACTCGGCCTTGGAGTGTGTTCTGTTGATTTTTCGCTTCTTATCCCCACTGAATGATAGATAATAAATATTCATAAAAACTGTCCGGACTTGAACTACATTCCGCATATGTTGTTAACTTTTAATAAATGTGATATTAAATAAAAAAACACTTCACTGCCTTCGCAATTTTATATCACAATCTTATTCAATTCAGAATTAATCATTTCAAGCTACGCTCGGGAAAAAATCAGTAATCTCTACTGTGTACGCGAAATTTGATTTCGAGTCATATGTTGTATAATCATGTATTTCATACAACTCCCATTTAGAGTCGTACAAATTCTCCTTTAAAAAGTTTGGTTTAGTACTTAAAGAGTTGTCGTGTATCTTTCCATGAAAATTATTCCAGTTTAACTCCACAATTAACTGCCCATGAGAAAATGTTATTAGGTAGCCACATATATGTGGCATATATGTTGGCATATATGGCAACCTCTATAAATTCTTTTTTCATGGGTTCCAACGTGGAGTTGGAATAAAAATACTTCCAACAAGTTCAGTTCACACACTATGAAAAATGTGACAGAAAAAGTTATTGTTTTCAACTGTGTTTCAGATGTATATCCGTCTTTTTCAAAAAATTACTGCTTTTTACAAGCAAAGCAACTACTTTTACAGGTTATATTTATAAATGAAACTGAAACTTTTCCTTTTAAAAAACTGAAATTTTTACTAAAGAAAATTTCCTTAGAAAGAGACAGATGATGTACAAAAATTGAAATAGTACTTTACAGTGCAATTCATTTGTATTTCTCAAAATTATTCGTTTTATTAATAAGTATAATTAATTATACTTGTCTTTAACATGATCTGATTTATGCTACTTAATGGATACAACATTATGATGGTGATAATTCGTAAAAAAGAACAAAAATTCATACCAGATTAATAACTCAACTTTTGTCATCACTTTGAAAGATAGTGGATCCTTTTAGAAATGTGTATGTGAATAAATGATGAAGAGCCTAAAATAGATTAGCTCAAACAAGAGTTTGGATTCCGACAAATGTATTCCTGAATTAAATATCAACGCACGCTATCCCGAAGATTACGAGCCCACTAATTTTTTATGCATTGTAAAAAGACTTAATTAATTTCAAATTAAGATAATTGTATCTTTTACGTTAGGCTTAATTAAATTGTCATTAGTTTTTAATAAAAGTTTTGATGAATTAATTTAAATAGAAATTTAGTAGTGTACTTGAAATAATTTTCAGTGCATAATTCAAATATTTCCCCCCAGTGATATCGCAAGTCCAAATAAAATTTAAACTATTATTTTTTTTAAAAATAATTAACAAATCAATTATGAGTGACTATATATAAATATATAAAATTGAATCAAAAACTTTTACTTCTAAAGTTATTTCATTCGTAACTCCAGGTATAAAAATTAATTCACTACAATCTTTAGAATTATATTTTCATCTTCACTAAACACTTTATGCGGGAAGGTGAAATTCTTTGCAGCAGGAAGGTTTTAGTGGAGGGAGCTTTAAATTACGCTCCCCTGACTCTGGGATTCATTATTTAAAATGTCCAAAATCAAACCCCCAAAATGGTTCCCTTGGAAAGGAATTTAAAGGAATAACGCTCGCTTTGCGATTCAGCGCAAGATCGGTCAACTCGCGCAATCAGCAAATATTTCCCGTGTGGATCTGTTACAGACCGTACTTTGGATAATTCAAACTTCCTAATGTCAACATTACGGAGTTTCAATTAACTTTTCTGGGTCGATCCAACAAGTTTTATAACTAATCTTTTCTGTCTTAACAAATTTGTTTTGAAACCGGGCTTTGATCTTAAAATTAATTACCAGAAGAAATGAGGTCATTTTGGAATAAAAAAAAAAAATTAAAAGTATTGTTATGCCAGTGTAATGAGAATGCTGCCATTATTTTATCGTTTTGTAATTTCACTTAATTAACAATCGAGTGGCAGTTGTGAATTAAGAAAGTAAACATTTTCCAATGATTACGCGAAACTTTGTTGTACACAATAATTACACGGTAAAATGTTGTACACATTTGTGACATTACAAATGAAAAATAGTAGAGCGTAGCTGAGGAAAAAGTTATATGGTTGATTTTCCTGATAACTAAAAGTCGGATAATTGAAACTAAAATTCTATACTTTGCCTATATATCCTCCCATTAAACGAGAAATTTTTGTAAATGATTAAATGTTATTACAACTTTTTGATAAATTATATAATTCTAAAGTTATTAACAATTTTAGAAATAAGACATTTATCAAAAAGGTTTAATAACTATTTGTACTTTCAATAATTTATAAAAATTTTTCTCATTTACTGGGCTATACTCGAATTAGTTGTCGGAGGTTTCTCGCAAGAGAATTGTTTCGCCCGACGTACATATCGTCTATAACTACCCTGACAGAACATTAATGTAAGAACGGACATTTATAGATTAACATAACGTTGGATTAATGCTTAAATGGCCGCCTTTTCGTTATTATTTTGTCAGGGAACATTTCCAAAGCTTTACGTTTACATAACAGTGTTTAAATAGCGTTACGTAGCAGCTTCGTAACCATTCTATCCGGCTATCAAGTAGACACAATTTCTAACTGATTTTATGCATACAGTTTTTTTTTTTATTATTATTATTTTATTTTATTTTATTTTCATCTCAATTAAAATGAGTTGAAATTTGTTTGCCTTTTCAAAACAAAAACTGTACAAATTGCAAATCGTATAGGGTTGAGTTGGAGCTAAAAAATTCGACTAGAAGATGTTTTACAAAATATGGAACAGTATCGACTGTGTTTCAGTGAACATAATATTTCTCCCCATGACATTATATTGTCTCATAAAATGTATTATATCGTCGTGTTAGGTTTACGACAATATTCGGCTCCCTTCTCGTAGGTTTAATGAAAAACACACCTTTTGGTTTTGAATATTTGCTTTATAGCGCACCAACCGCTATTAAAATCTATAAATCAATCTTATATTTGTTATTGCTTCTTTACTGAAATTTACTTTCCAATTTAAATTTAACAAATTCGACAAGATTAAAAAATTTTATATCCACATAAATTCTTTATAAATTGCTTTGCTGAAACATAATTTAAAAAAACTGTTAAATGTGAGAATATTTTAAAAATATTTCACCGTACTTAACCGTAATCAGTACAAAATAAAAAAATATTGTATTACTTGAAAAAAAAAAGTTCAATTTTACATTCAACTGTCTCTAAAACTGTCTACGTTTTATATCCTGAAATAGAAACAGCAATTTTTATATTAACAAAACCCTAGTATATATAAAATAAGACAAAATAGGGGAGCACGCTATGGAAAAAAGGTCAAAGTTGAAAAACCTAATAAATTTTAAATGTCGATTTTAAAAGAATAATTTCTACGATTACTTATTAGTAATAACTTAATAATATTCCAGGGTTGACAAAAAAAGTAACATATTTTATTAAAAAATTTTAAAAATTTTTCGTGGGTGCGTTTAAGGTGAAACATGACTGGATAACCAACTCAGAATTGACATAACCTTCTTAATAATACATATGTGTAAATATAATATGAAATGAAAATTAATTTAGGAAAAACGCAGAATCCACCAAAAGTTAAACATATGTAGAATTTATTAAATTAGTTTTCATGTATTGCTACTTTTCTTAGAAAGCTATCGTTTACAAATAAATGTCAATTTAACATTTAAATAGTTGATGAAATCTATTTCAAATGAATAACTTTCTGAGAAGAAGAGTAATGTAAAAAATTAGAATAAATACGTTTAACTTTTGACGTATTTTGATGCATTGTCTTCTTAAATTAACGTCCCTTTTACAATATATTTAAAGATATGTATCATTAAGGAGGCTACGTCAGATCTGAGTTGGCCATCCATCGGCATTTCAGCTCAACAGGGAAGGCCCAAACGATGAAGTTAACTGCAGGTAAATATAATGGCGTGGCTCGAGGGAGCTCGAGGGAACTCGAGGGAATTTGAATGATTACCTAAGATCGTTGGGTCGGTGCCGCCTGAGGCCGCGGGATTGGTGCTGGGGCGGAGTACATCTGCAGTCGCAATGCATAACACAGAGCGCCACGCTAGTTGCCAGAGTCACAACAAAAGGCGCCGCGAAGAAATGCATGATTGTCGCGACTTGAGCTTCGCGATTATAATCTGCCATCACTATACTGCCGTTCACTCGACTATAATGGCACGGGAACTTTGCGCCCTCGTAACCCAGTTCCCGAGTGAAGTTCTCGCAGTCGACGACCGGCGGATATCCGCAGCCCTTGATGTTTACCAGGAGCACCGCCTCGACGTCGTCCTCGTCCTCGTCCTCGTCATCGCCGCCTGAATATTATTCATTTTTATGAGCCACGCGATTTCTCATCCTACCGAATCGACACCAAACAACAGTTCTCCAATATGCGAGCAACGAAACGTCATTTTCCCGCTTATACACAACATTGTACCGTTTAGTTGCTTCCGCTGTTCCGCTGTATCGACAAACAAACTTGCCTTTACATTTCCAAACATTTCCCTTTTTCTTTTCAAATATTTCCTTTTATATTTAGTAGTAACTATAACCTGTTCAATATATATGAAATTTTATTACGAAATATTATCAAGAGTTATATAGAAACTTGATTGATTCCTAACATTTTGTTCAAAGTCTTCAATAAGTAGTATACAGAAATATTTCATTGAAATATTCTGACTGTATAAAGGTATAATTTCATTTATATTGCTTGCTTAATCATTTCATTTTCGTAAATTACTCTTTGATTAATAATTTATGAACGAATTAAAGTAGAATTAATAAATTAATTGACAATGCCCATTAGAATTATTGATGAATTTTGAAACTTCAGTAAGATGATTAAATCTAAGTTGATAAAGTTTCAATAAGATTCTCTTAAACACTGCAAATCCTTCATAATGTTAAAATCTTAATCAGATATGGGTCCGAAGAGAAAATGTTCATCATGAAAACGTTCATCGCCATAATCAAAATTGATTAATATGAAATTAGGATGAAATGTAATCATAATGTTCAGTATGCGTGATTATAATTCTGATATTTTATGGAAAAATTCATACTAAAATATCTAAATTAATTATTATTTTGAAAAAATTCGTGTAAAGTGAACAAAATTATTTCTGCTCCAGAATTTGTTTGCATGGAATAAAATTATATACACTACCGAAAAAAAAATGATTTTAAGGAGTGAAATAAATAAAAAAAAAACACTGAAAAGTGCTTTAAATTGCTTAAATAACTTTATACAAACCGAAATATTTAACAAAAATTAACGAAATTACATTTAAATTTTAATAATTATATGTAAAGTGGAAGAATAATGACTTTCTTTCATTAATACGATTAAATTGAATCGAATTATCTTTTTGAACGAAAATTACGAAATGAAAAGTCAACGAAGAATAATTGTTTCTTGAAATAACAGTTCAAATAATTAAATTTGAAAATTAAAAATTTACTTTCTGAAAGTTCTTTTATATTTAATTTTATACGTAAGAGGTTTTAAGAAGTAACGCGAAAAAGAAATAAGAAATTAATCCCAAAATTCGTTGTAAGTAACAACCATGAATAATTTATTTAAGAGAAAAATAATGCCAACTTTATTCAAATTTACATTAATATTTATTATCTCTTGCATTTTTGTGGATTATAGGTTCCAAAGTTATTTTTAAATTTATTACACTGTCTTTAGTAATTATTATTTTCAATTTATTAATGAATTGCTTGCGATATTACTGTTAGGTATTCTATCATAAAAAGAATTTTCCTCTTTTTGCAGAACAAAAAAATTGAATTTACTATCTTATAAGCACAATAACACAAATGAGTGTGATGCAAATTATATATATATATATATATATATATATATAGATTGTACTTTTCCATTTCTAGTGACATTTCAATTTCCTAAAGGACAGATAGATATAAAACTGAATGAACTGTTACAGCATACATAAATTTATTCCAGAAGTATGATTCATATAAGAGAGCTATTTTTTTTATTTATGCAATATGAATCTTAAAAAACTTATTAATTCTTTTAATTAATTTCCATTAAATAACAGAAAAAAATTCCATTATATATTTCTATTAAGTATATTTACTGATTGATTTTACATTAATAAAAATGTAATATTTATAACAATCTATAAAGTTCAATATTAAATTAATTTAATAAGATCTGAAGTTTTATATGTCTTCTATGCATTGGATTTTTTTTTTTTAATAATAATAATAATTAATTAATATTTTATTATATTTTAACCGAAAAATTGAAAATGTTATACATTTTTAAATTAGACTTTAAAATAAAACTAAAAGTCATGTATAAGAAAACTTTTTTTTAAAATTAGTTTTCAAAAAGGTAGCTTGAATGTTTACATTAAAAATTGATTAATATAATAATTTTCTAAATGTTCACTTTGGAAAAAATCTATTTACAACCAAAATGAACTTTACACTTTTATTGTGAAGTAGTGCACGAGGTGATAACGCTTTTTGTCGTTTCACTAACCAATGGCATTGTAGGCACTACTTCATTACTGTAAAATCACTTGAACCTTATTATTGTTATTATGTTATACACACGGTTCAGAAAATCTTTTCAACATCAGAAGGTATAGTAATTTGTATTACAACTCTTTTTTTCTCAGTGTACAATCACTTAAAAGAAAGTGAAAATAAAATGGTTAAACCGTACCCGATCAATTGCAATAGTCACAATAATAAATGATCGCAGCCGAGAATCTTAATTGGTTAATTGTTTATTTTGATTAAAACTACACTGCGAGCCGAGCAGAATATAAATCATGCCGAACACGTCAGCAGCAACAATATGACTTTTTAAGCATATTAGAGGAGCATTAATTCCTTTCGACAATTTCATCGAAATCCGCAAAAACAAGGAGGGAAGTTGGAAGGCAACTCGAATCCCTCGACTCGAATGCATTCTCCTTCCTCCTGGAACCCTCACCCCCTCGCCCCCCTCGCCCCCACCCCTCTCCGCCCTTCACCCCTCGGGAAAATCGATCGCATCCGAAACTCGCGACGAAAAGCAAATTACAGCAATTTCCATGAGGCAGGGGGACTCGGCGCGCTCGGAGCCGACACCCGCATATCGGAGAACTCGTTAAGCACATTCGATCCGGACTTACCGGAAGTCGCGCTCGTGGGGTCGGGCATGGTGATGGTGGTGGTGGTGGTGGTGGTGGTGGTGGTGGTGCTGATGGTGGTGGTGGTTGTTGTTGTTGTTGTAGTAGTGGTGGTTGTAGTAGTAAGCGCGCGATCACTCGCGTTCCTCGCGCCACTCGAATTAGTCCACGGCTTGTACGTCACGTAAATGTGGGTACACCGGTACACATCACTGGTGCAGCCCTCGCGGCAGGAGCTCCAGGTGCAGTTGAAGAGGCCGGCGAGGTCCTCGCGGCGCGACGTGGTGCAGAGCACCGGTTCCGGCGAGAAGTCGGCCGCGAGGGTGCTGATGGCCGGGTCGACGTAAAGCGGCACGAGGAAGAGCAGGGCAGCACCGCCGGAAGTTGCGACCAGGGCCAGGGCAGAAGTCGCATAGAAGTTGAACCGCTGGCGGCAGGTACGCCGGGGCGGTCGGCGCCGCGACGCGCCGAATCCGAGCTCCAACAGCTTGCGACGACGTTGCTCCTGCTCTTTCAAGTCGCACTTCTCCTGGTTCTGGCACTGGCTGCAACTCGCGTCCAGCAGGAGCTCGGAGCTGCTGCCGCGCATCACCTTCCTCGGCTGTTCTGTGCGATTGCGAACCGCCTCCACCCTGGGACCGTTGGCTCAACACGAGCCACCACGGCGCATCCGAGTGGTGCGACCGCAGGGGGGACCCATTTGTCCGTCGGAATTCCTTGCCCTATCTACAACGAGAACGGAACCATCTTGCAACGATGGTTGGCAAAACCGCTCCGCTTCCGCCTGCTGCTTCGCCGCGAGCCTAGAAACTGGCCAAGGGCCCGCCGGCAGTCGCGGCGCGGAATCGCACCGGATGGCAGTCGAGGTCGGTACCAAGGAACTCGTCGAGGATCATCCGGTGTTGCCGTCCCTTCATACCCGGACCGGATGTAGAGAAGCTAGAGAAGCTAGAGAAGCTAGAAAAGCTAGAGAAGCTAGAGAAGCTCGACGATGTTTGGCACGTTGTTCTGTCTCCAAGGCCGCGATCGATCTTTCCGGACTTGAACACCACCACTTAGCCTTCTCGGCGCCACCGCGCCAAGGCTCCAGAATTACCCTAAACTAATTGCGGAGCGGTAATTGTAGTGGCATCGCCTCGGCCGGGACTATAAAAGTGGTTCGCGCGGACTACTTGATTGCGGGAGAAGCGGAGCCCTTCAAGGGAACAACTTGGAACAACTTGGAACAGCTGCGTGGAGCTTTGCTGGCGGGACCGCGCGATCGGTGCCCCGTTGGAAAGGCAGGCAGGCAGGCAGGCAGCCGCGTGCCTATCGTCGACCATCGACGCGGGACCGCTCGCGTGCTCTGCCTCGACTTATCCGCGACTTTGCACTTGAGAACCCTGACTCTATAGGTCACTTCCTCGGCTAATCGATCTAAGACGTCAACTCCGCGATTAAAAGCTAGACCGTGCCCGTTTCGCTAACGATTCGCGCGGGCAATTCGACATTGGCATTGATCGTCGGCGGTTTAGACGCAAAAAAAGATCGGGGCCGCTTGCTCGACTTCCGGCGCAAAATCCTTCTTCCACGTCGTATCCGTTTTTTTGGCTGACCCTGTTGAAGGCGCGCACCACTTGGCCCAACCCCAAATCTTAGGCGGCGTAGTAACTGTTGCGCCCCTCGCACGGCCAAATCGTCACTCGTTCGGCTGATCGTTCGGCTGATCGTTCGGCTGATCGTTCGGCTGATCGTTCGGCTGCTCCTTCGGCTGCTCCTTCGGCTGCTCCTTCGCCTTTTTTCACTGGACCGTGGCTCGGTCGCGTGGCCAAATTCATATCTCGAGTTTCCCTATCTAGAAGGGACCACCCTCGTCAATTGTATGGGCTGCGAGGCGGAGGCATCGTGGGCGCCGACGAATTCATTGTTTTCGCTGATTATGCTTCTATTGGACCCTCGGGTGCAGTTTGTTCGCTGGCTGCTCCAACGGTTTATCGATCTTGGATCCAGCCGGGACTGGAGCTCGGAACGTTGTCGGCTCCACGGACTGGCGGGGATCGATCAGAGTGTTTCGACCGGTCTGACCGAGCGATCGGCAGTGATGTCATCACGGTGTAGACGGCGTTCCGGACAATGGTGGTGGCCAGGCGCGACGTATCATCGTCTCGCCGAACGCGAGTGAAACCGCGACTGTCGCCACTGTCTGCACTCTCGCGGAAGCTACCCCGATAGGGCGGGGTTCGGCGTACGCGTGCGCCTCCGTGAAACCCCCCCCCCCTTACACCCCCACGCGGGGCCACTTCCTTGTTTAAGCTCCCCAACTTCCACCGTGAAACGCTGATAATGCACATACCATTATCATCTTTTAATTGCATCCTATGATTTGCCTAATTCATTCTTTCTTTCTTTCTTCGAGTTAGCCCCTTGCTCCTTCCTTGCCGCTCCGATAATCCTAACTCGCTCCATTTGGAAAAGCAACACACCAACAACCATTTTTTCACTATCAGATGGCAATTAACAATCACTTTATTTTCCCCCAGTTCTTTCAAGCCATTTCTGACAACATAACTGCATTTTTATTAGCCTTTCATTAAGGCATCGAGCTCGCTCTCTCTCTCTCTCTCTCTCTCTCTCTCTCTCTCTCTCAATTTTAAATCTTTGATTCGTACATTGTGATCTGGATAAAGGGTTGCATGCTTCTGTGCGCAGATCACGGGTGACAGACCTCGAGTATAAGTACGGATATTCATATCGATATTGTTTTATTATTATTATTATTATGTATACTTGTATTTAGGTTATTTTAAGTAAAAATTAGGTGAACCAGTATATCATGCTTGTTTTTTGAGACTTTTTCAAGAGCTAAATAATCTCTTCAGAGCTAAATAATTATAAAATTCTTAATATAAAATATGAAAAATTATAATGCAAATCAAAATATGAAAACGAATTAAATACTACCAAATCGGTTGTTAGATTAGTATTATCTGTACAAAGTATATTATAAGCATTAATATCGAAACACAAATATATATGTAAATTGAAAAAGATTTTCTAACCGACCGTTTTCCTGTTGACAAAAAAAAGGAGATATGATTTTTGGCATTTGTTCACATTGGGTCGCAGCCAATGATCAAACCAATTCATCTCCTCACTAGCCAATTATAACTCAATTCGCTTGTTGACAGTAATTTTCCTTTTTCATAACAATCACACTTGGTTACAAGATAATTAAAACTTGATCGTTATAAATGAGAAACCATTATGACTTAAATTGTTGTTACCATAATAACAACAATTTAATCATTTCTTCTGTGAAATAATGTTTCTGATAATTTTTCTTCACATTTTATAAATCTTTCTCACATTAATTTGTGTGTGTGTGTGTGTGTGTGTGTGTATATTATGGTACGTATATTATAAGATGCAAATTTCAACCAAGTGAATCAAGTTATTGTTAAAGAAGAAAAATAATTATTTTAAAAGTTAATCTTATGAATCGTTAAATTAAAATATTTCATTAAATAAACTGCTAATACTACACTGAGAAAAAAATTGGGATAAAAATTATTATACTAAATGTAAAAAGAGGGACAAATGACATCTTCTTGTCTTAGTTAATACACAGTTTAAAAGAGGTTATAAGAAAAATGAACATTTTTATTATACTGTACCATAACAACTTATACAATACTGATAATCTATTTTAAAATGTATTTTAAATATCACAAGAATTGTAATTTGTCCCCATTTTTACATTTAGTATAATAATTTTTATCCCAACTTTTTTCTCAGGGTATAACAATTATTTTGTATGTCAATTTTATGTCTGTGTTACTATATCATGACCTTAACTTATAACTTCAATGTGTAAGGTGTACACTGTACAGATATATTTATTACAAGTTTAGATAATATCTTGAAACTCGTAGTTGGATCGATCAATTAAAAGTGCCAACTTTCAAGCATTTCTTCTACATTGTAACAATACTTAAAACTGGCTTATGAATAATTTCTAAAAGTAAAAATAAATCCATTAAATATGCTCCTACAGCACATAGCTTACATTTTTATTTCTTCAAACAATTCACACAATAAAAGAATATAATTTTCATTTATTGAATTGACTAAAAGTTTATATCCATAGGTTCATAAGATATGTATTTAGAAGCAATTGCAATGATTTCGTATATACTTTTAGTTAATTCAAGGAAAAAATTATTTTTAACTCATTTTATTCTTAATATAAGAACGGCAATGACATTGGAAGCTTATTTTGTCTAAATACAAAGGAGTTTGTATAATTTTCCCTAAGGTTTTCGACTTTTTATATACACATTCTTAAAATATTGATTTGTTAATGCGCGGTTCAGAAGTGTCGAAACATATGAAAAAAGGAAACTTCCCAAATTTGGCCTACAATGCACATTTTGTCAAGATTATCGTTAGGCACATACATTTTAATTTTATATCAAAGAATTTCATTCAACGTGAAAATAAAAAATAATAATACTCTGATAATAATAATATATTACGATGGTTTTGGTTGAAAATGAAATAACGAGTATAAAAGAGTCAAAAGTTTTCAACTATTGAAATCTGCTTTTTTTCATTTATTAACTGTCTGTCAATATCCCTGCGACATCATTGTACATCTGAATTTAAAGAGATGACTTTATGAGAAATTTTTGACATTCACATGAAAAATGCTCTCGGTCAACATGACGTTCAATTAACGATGCTAAATATTCTACTGCCTACTCAAAAGTTATCAAAAGTTATCAAATTTCAACTCATTTCACTTTATCTCCATATTGTTTCAATATATTCATAAAATAGAAACATGATATCGTCTATACTACAAAAATCAAGTAATATAACAAATTATTAATTTTTTAAAGTAAAGTTAGGATTTTTCGAATAAGTAAATATTGAATTTAGTAAGGTCTGTTGGTGCTCTTTTGTTACAACAAATATCATATGGAGCACAAACACTGGATAAATATAATTATTATTTTCCATTAGGAATTATATATTGTCTGGTTATTATTGATACAAGTAGTAATTATAATTATTGTAGCCAAAGAAATTCATGTAATTCAACTAGATAAAAAGTTATTTACAGAGTTTTGTTAAATTTGAATGACACATACCTATGGCTGAATCAGATGTACAACTTTATCTGATCTCAACACATTTAAAGTCTAATTTTTATTTTTCAAATATTTTTACTCTAAAACACCTAAAACAATTTCTATGATTTAAAAGATATATTAAAGTGAAATGTTACTGGATAACCTCACAACTGACAACATAATTAATAAAACACATTTTTTAAATGTATCTATTGATAATTCACCTTAATACTTAATTTATTTAACAATTAATTAATAATAATTTTAATTAATTTCAATCAATTATTTAAATTAATCATACTAATTATTTTAAAAAAAAAAAGATTTTTATATTTTTACTAGAATGAAAAATGTACCTGAAAATGTAGACTCGGCAAAATTTCATATTTCTTTATATAAAAAGTACTTGAATTAAAATATTATATCTCGCTAGTTCCGTATGCAGCTCATTATCGCGTAATAATTAAAGCACTTCACTGCACTTTACGTTTTCACGTCTAAATTCCTTTTCTTATTTTTATTGAAATGCCAATAAACTTAAAATAACTACACTTTATAGAGCCGTATTTCGAACATGGACACACGCACACCATTATTTGTAGATTGGCAATACTACATCATACATACATGCACACATACAAACTAAACAGTGATGCCACGCTAAAAAATCATGGTGTGCGCGGTCGTGTGCGTGTGTCGATGTCGAAATCAGTGTGGAGATTTTTAGGCCGGGGCTCGCACTTGAAGTTGTTAACAAAGTGTTCAAAAAACTACTCCGGTTCTCTCTCACGCAATACTTTCTCTGTCACTCGCATTAGTATAATAATGAAAACGACAGAGGAAATATTTTATAAGTGAGAACCGGAGTCGTTTTTTGAACGCTTTGTTACCAACTTCAAGTGCGAGCCCCGGCCTAAAAATCTCCACACTGTTCGAAATACGGCTCTTATTAAGGTAATGCAGTAAGTCTGCTGCCACGGAGTTAGTGTTTTTGTAATTATTCTGTAAATGCTGATTTGATGCTTGCAATTGATTCAGCATATTTTTTAGACATGGGAAAATTGTATTCAATTAAAAAGTCTGAATTTTTAAATCAATTTTAAGCGAATTTAGGGACCACGTTTTTTTAACACCTAAAAACTGATTGAAGCGCGCAGCCAAACGAAGAACGCGGCTTGGTCGTTCATCGTAGCTCGACCGAACTATGCGTAGTGGGGAGTGGCTTGAACAATGTTTATGTTTTGGTCATTCTCGCTTTTGAAATGTCCTTATAAGGAAATAAAACATCATAAGCAATTGTAAATATATATAAACAAAACTTTTCATGGTAGGTCAAACGAACTACTGCGGAGTGGGGAGTGTCTTGAACAATGTTTTTGTTTTCGTATTTCTCGCATTTGAATAAGTCCTTATAAGGAAACCAAATAACATAAGCAGTTGTAAATATATGATCAAAATTTTTTTTCATGAAATAAACATCTACTTTTACTAACCAAAGGGAACTTTTTTTATAAATGTTAATAATGTTATTTCATTTGAAAATAACATTAGAATAATTGATAGTTTGATTAATTATAAAAATCAATGCGAAATTCTACGAATCTCATAATTATATTATACAAATGGAAAATGTATTTTCTGTTACATTTCTCCAAACAAATGGAATTTACAAGACTTGTTTTTATTGTTTTTTTTGTATTTTTTTAAATTGATAACATTATATGTATATAAAAATATATATATACTTATAAATACATGTACAGTTTACACATACTTTAAATTAAAAATTAATGCAACATATTATTGTTTGGATAATTACAAAACCCCTTTTTTATACATTCAGCGATGCCTTATATTATTTATTTAATAATTACCCAAGTAATAAGTTTTATAAAAAAATGTAAAAGAAAGTTCAAATTCCAAAAGATGCAAATACATTTACATTTGCTTTTTAGGCACTTATTATTATTTAATTATTATTGAAGTTTTAAATTTATTTATAACGGAGAAATCAACTTATGCATGGGGTTTCATTGTAACTATACCGGTCTTGTTTCGAAGGTGGGAGGAGTTCGTTTTTAATGCTAATTTACGACAGTTATCATCACATGGTTATTATTCATGTTAAGAATTTAAATTTAAGAGCTACGGGTTACTCACAGAATGCAGCCGTTGTTTCTATATGGTATTAATGGATGCTTTAACACAGGAAAGATCCAGAGGCACGATTGCAATTAAGGTGTGGATATTAGAAGTGTTCTTATTCTATAAAAAATGAAAATATACAATATATTATATTATATTCAGTTATACGAATACAATAAAACATTCAATTAGTTAAAACTTCTTATTATCGAACTTATTCTCGAACTGTAAAAAAATGTCCATTAGTACAAAAAAAAAAAGATCACGATTAATAATTCCAAGAAATTTACCGTTAATGTTGACTGCTGCCACCTTTAAATGTCACGTAATATCATCAATAATATAATAATCCAAAGAAAAAGAAGCTAATCGGTACGAATTTGAAGCCTGCAAGACCCATGGATTCTGCTCGATGTTTTTCGCTCGAGCCGTTAAAACTGACTGTCCCGTATAAGTTGACGAATAAGGGCTGGGCGCTGATTGGCTGTGGTTGCGCACACTTTTTATTAAAATGAATGAGAATTAATTGATGTTGTTGATTCAGCACATTTTCTCAATCTGGAAGATTATTTAACAATGATGTAACTGAATTTTTATCATTAGTTTCAAGCAAATTTAGCTAAATTCGCTTAAAATTGATTTAAAAATTCAGACTTTTTAATTGAATACAATTTTCCCATGTCTAAAAAATATGCTGAATCAATTGCAAGCATCAAATCAGGATTTACAGAATAATAATTACAAAAACACTAACTCCGTGGCAGCAGACTTACTGCATTACCTTGAGAACCGTATTCACAGCATCGAAACACGCACATTAATCTCAATGTAGCATTGCCAACCTACAAATAATGGTGTACGCGTGTCGATGTTCGAAATACGGCTCTCGGCGGTAATGCCAATATTTATTTGATAAAATTTAGGTGGAAAACATCAAAATAAGGAAGTCTTCTAATGAAATGTATACAAACGAAAACAAAACAAAAGAAGAAAAAACATTGTTGGTAGACGATTGCAAGTGATTGTCTTTTATTTATTTCGTTGTTTGCGCTTGTAGCAGAACTTCAGTGTAGTTCTAAACTAATATTAAAGAATATAAAAATAAGGTAAGATATTCTTCATAAGTTGTACTTACTTTTTAATTGGAAATAAATATATATTTATGTAAAAAGGAATATGACGTAGTACGATTCTGACCTATACAGTAAGTAATTTATGTTTTATATTTTATTTAAATGCATTATTTAAATTAAATATTAATTTAAAACTTAAATCTCTGTATTTGGTCAAGATATATATATATATGTATATTATATGTATATATATCAAATGGAAAAGAACTAAAATTATTAAGGTTTCTTTTTTTAATTAAAATTACACGGTTTTGTGCAATTTAACTTTCTTGAGGAAATTGTTATTTAAAATCAATATATATTAAATTTTTTTTTAATTTAATTTAATTTTTTATTTAAAAGTAGAACAAAATTAAACATATTTAAAACATTTTGCCAATTTTTTTTTCTTGGAATAATAAACAATTGTTAATTAAAACTTGGGGAACAAGTGTTTATCTGTGTTTAATGTGAGTGTTTATTAATTTTAGATTATTTAATTCGTGTAGTGTTTGTATTCCAAATATTTGGAAATAAATAATTACAATGGCAACGGATGAAAGTTTGGAACAGACAATTGTTAAGAAACTACTTGAAAAAGGAAAAAGATGGAATTTAAGCGCGGAACTGTTTCCCTTAACAGAGCATGATGATTCAAAGGACACCATTTTGGAAATGATGGAACTGCTTAAACTGTGCGGTTTGGAGATAAATAATTTGTCGGTATGTAAAAAAAGTGCTACGCGTTCAGAAATGATTCGCAATTTTGGTAACTCGAGGTATAAAGAGCATAGTAATGATAAAGAGGGTTTGATGTATGCTCTAGAATTATACATCAGAAGCATAACGCACGCCCCGAATAAATCCAAAGAATTAGCTTTGTCTTATGCTAATGTATCTTTAGTTTTATATAAGTTATCCAGGTTTGAGGAATGTTTACAAGCGATCGATTGTTGTTTAAGTTTGGGCTATCCAAACAATTTAAAGATTAAAGTGCTTATTAGAAAAACATTGTGTTTGATGGTGCTTAAGAGTCCAAAAGCAATGGCGTCTTATATGGAAACACTTGTGTGGGTTAAAAGTGAATTTCCCAGTCAGAAACAACTTGAATATTTTATAATCCTTAAACATTTGCTGGCTGGAGGTTTGGACATTGAGAATAGACCTACTAGGAACATGCGTGATGTTTTCATCAATGAATTTTCTGATAATACAAAGAACGAAGAAATTCCTGCATTATCCAGTGCAGTAAGCTTGAAATATAACAACACTTATGGGAGACATTTAGTGGCCACGCGAGATATAAGGCCTGGTGAAATTATTGGCACAGAGATTCCATATTGCTCGATATTTAAGTCTAAATATGTTAATTGTTGGAACTGTTCACAAATAGTATTATTCCCTATTCCATGTGATCATTGTGTGTATGTCAGTTATTGTTCGACAAAATGTAAATTACATTCATGGAGAACATTTCATAAAATTGAATGTAAGATTTTACCACATTTGTGTAATATCATCTCTGATGAGAATGAATTATTACTAATTGTTTTACGAATAACTATCTTGGCCATAGAAGAGTTTGGCGAAGTTAAAAAACTTTTCGATGAATTAAAAAGAATAGATGAAAGCAAAGGTATATTTACCTAAAGTATATCTATTAAATACATTAATTTTAATTAATATTTATAATTTTATTATAATCATCAGTTTCATACTTGGAAAAAGTGTCTAGGTTGAGGATGAAATGTTATTCTTTATAAAATTATCAAATTCTGGATGAAATGTTTTTTTTTTTTAAATTGAACAAAGAGAAGACATTTGTTAATGTTTGAAGGGTCAAATTAATATAATAAGAATAGTAATATTGTTTCTTTGCGTCCAAGGGACATGAAAATGGATGTAAATACAAAACAGAACCAAAGTTGTTAACATTTTGTGTTTTGAAAACTTTTCATTTTTCAATGTCATAAATTGTGAAAATAGTTATTCAAAGGCTTCATACCCATAGGGTACGCCAAATTTATTCTAGTAACTTATAAGATCCCTAGTGGAAATGATTTGCTGAATAATGCTGAAAATTGCTGAAAAATGTTGAAAACCTGCTAAAATTGGGACTTTTCAGCACTTTTCATTCAATTTTTCATCATTCATTTCCACAAGGGATGTACCGAATCCCAAAGAATTTATACTTGTTTCGTGTATTCCACAGAGCATATACATTTTTTTATTTATTATTTTTCTAATTAATATTTTTGTTGGTAATTGATACAAATGACATTTCATCTTAAGTATTATAGAAGTTTTATAAATTGATTTCTTTTATTAATATTTTTTCATTACATATTACTTTTAATTTGGATGTTTTAGATCCTCGTAAAAGAGGATTTTCAGATGATCAGAAATTTCAAAGCAATAAGTTTTGTAGTGTTTACACTATTTGTGGGAAACTTCACCAAAAGAATCAGCAAAACAAGTATTTATGTACTGCAATAATTGTGTACCACTTGGCAACCAAATCTAATATTTTTGGAAAAATGTTTCGAAATAAGTGGAATGTTATACAACAAAATGAAGAAATAATGACATTTGCAAAAGTGGTACTGAAAATATTTGAAGTTGTCTTTAGTAATGCGCTCGTTACTCATGAAACTTATGTAGGGAATGACTAATTTTATTACTTTTTAAATTTATGTTCAATTTTACTTTATTTCTTATCAACTAATTCCATTCAACGTGTTTTTATTCATTTATAGCGATCTTTAGATGAACAGGTGACATTTTTCAGTATTTTACCTACCTTCAATTTATTGAATCATAGTTGCAGTCCTAATGCGATCATTTTCTATAATAATCAAGATACACATTTAATTACATTATGCCCTGTTAAAAAAGGAGAACAAGTAATTTCCAATAATCAAAATTATAATATTTTATTAAAAGGAAATGAAAATTAAATTAATCTCTATTTTTATTTTACAGCTTTTCATTAATTATATGCGAATATATTCTTTACCTACAAGTATAAGGCAGGAATTATTTTTTGATCTTCATGGTTTTAAGTGTAAATGCATTGCTTGTGAACGAAATTGGCCTGAAACTATTCTAAGTGCACCAACCGAGGTATTATATATTTTGCATGTGTGTGTGTGTGTTTTCTACATTATGAACAATTTTTATATCAATTTCATTACAATTAACTATCTGTTAATAATTATTAATTGTTGAGATATTATTAGTTTCATGCATGATCTTCAGAAATACTTTGATAATTTAAAATTTAAGAATTTTGTATTTTCACAATTGTAATGATTTTATTTCAACAGAATTATGATTGCACGACCCAATTTTATAATAAGCTAGAATTTGAAATGAATTCTGATGGCCTTTTTTTTGTGCCCGGTGATGATAGCATTGACAATATAAAATGTATGAGATATGCTTCAGAAAAAATTAACGAATTCTTTAATTCACCTGGCTATCACTCAGAAGAAATAAAATTTTTATTGAAAGTAGCAATGATGAAGGGATATATGTACCACATGTGGGAGAAAATGTAACCATTTTATAATGATGATACCATACTTGAAAAATATAGTTTTTTAAATACAATAAATTTTTAAATAATCTTTTGGTTTTGTAGATTAATAAATTCATTTTGTTAATAATATAATCAAAAAATGTTTAAATAATCTTTTGTTTTGATAGATTAATAAATTCATTTTGTTAACAATGTAATGAAAAGATAAATAATATTTTTATCGTAAACTATAAATTAGATCAAATCCAAAATATTTATTAATAATTATTTATAATCAAACAAAAATTACAATTGTATGGATAAGATCAGAATGTAATAACAAATAAATAAAAGTTTTGTTTCTCTAAATTGTTTTTTATTCCTAAGTGGAACCACATTGGACTGCACTAAACTTCATCATATTTTATAGGTGCTAAGAATTTAACTTATATTGAGTTTCATAGCCTGACAAAACGCGGGACGATATTTACTAAGGTCGGGTCTTATTGTTGAATATTTCCCTGTGTCAAGACCGGGTTGCGATGCTGATCAAAGATTCGAATTCTTGGAGATAAACGATAGCTAGATTGAGACTCAGATTAGAAAAAAATGAAGTAACATCCCTAAAAATCACTTGAAATACTCAGTGCCGTTGCGAAGGGTCGAGCGAAAAATCCTCCTTGTCACAATTCTTAATACAATTTTTCTTATTTGAATCATTAAGTAATACTTTTCTTTTAGTGAAAATAACGGAAAATATAATAAGAAGGTAGTTTAAAAAATAAATGCAGAAATATTTAAAATTTCATTGTAATAGAAATTTATTTTACAAATTTTCATTATGATAGTACCTTCTGGTGGCACTAATAAAAGTATTATTTATCGAATAATTAAAAATACAATTTTGTGTTGATATCATAAAGCGACATCTAGATATTTTTCACAAAGCTTTATTTAGATAACGCTATCCTTAATGCACAAATTTTTGAAACGCCATTATCTGTATACCATCTTGATTATGAATTAAACGAATAATTTATTTCAATCTGCACAATTAGATCGAAAAATAAGATACATAACGCACCAAACTTAATTTTGTGAATAAAAAACGACTATCAACTATGACCGACAATTAGCTTACAAATGAAGCAACGAAATTGAAAAAAAATCGTTAATAACGCTCGATACTTGCGACGTTCGAAATTCGTAAAATTATTTACAGCTCACAATGGCACTTTAGAAGCATAAAACTGCATCAATATATTATCATTTTAACCGAGTTTGCAAAATGTTGATCGACATTGTATGATCCGCATTCGTAAACTTCCCGAATTCTGTACAATTACGTAAAGCATTCGGCTAAGTAAGAAGCGAGAATAATAATGAAACAAACAAACAAATACATAAAACAAAGACAAATAAGAATAGATGAATATTAGATATATAAATTTACTAATTCTTGTCTGAAAATTGATTGCAAAAAAAAACACTGAAAAACAATAAGACAGGCAGGCAGGAATCGGAAAACCGGCAAATGCTTATACTATTTAATAATAATAATAATAATAATAATAATAATAATAATAATAATAAAATATGCATAATATAATAATAGTAATAATAATAATTATAAAGATCATAAGAATTATTATTAATAAACTTATCAACACACGTCATACGCCGGACAATCGTATTGAATTGGATAAAATAGCTAAAAATACATTAAAGCATATTGCTGACTACATAAATCACATTCTCTTTGTCTTCTTGACACTCCCTGCGTTTCATCTCTTTTTCTCCTGCATTCGTACACTTGTTTTTATAGGCATCCACACTGTTCAATACGTTTTCGATAACAAATATTTAATTTTTCCAAGCAGATTAAACACGTGCCACTTCGGCTTGACGACTAGCTGAGGCCTGCATTAAATAGTCTCACAAGCGATGTTTTGATGTTAAGACGGAAAGCCTACTTTGATCAAATTTTCCAATACTCCAAAGAAGATCTCCAACATAAAATATACAAGCTTCAACATTGTAGTGTATGAAGCGTGAACAAATTCAACGATTGGCAAATTATTCCTGCGGAGAGGTCGTAATTTTCGCGGTTGCAACAGTGGCAGCATTCACAACACTAGCTGCAGGTGTAATCATAGTTGTATCGTGTGATTGAATTTGCACCTGCACCTGCGGTGGTGATGCTTGTAATTGCGATTGAGGTTGCACCTGTATTGATGGTTGTATTTGTTGTTGCATATGTGGATGGGATTGAGGTGACGTTTGCATCTGCGATTGAGATTGCACCTGTGATTGCGGTTGTAATTGCGACTGTAATGGTGGTTGCACCTGAGATTGTAATTGAGGTTGTATGTGTGTTTGCGTTTGTACGTGCGGTTGAGATTGCACGTGTGTTTGTGTTTGCACTTGCGACTGCGACTGCAATTGAGGTTGCATATGCGTTTGTGTTTGCACCTGCGACTGTGGTTGTATATGCATCTGCGGTTGCACCTGAGACTGCGATTGCACCTGGGATTGCAGTGGTGGCTGCACGTGTGACTGAGATTGCACCTGTGGCTGCGGCTGTGACTGCACTTGCAATTGTTGTAATTGTGGTTGCGACTGCAATTGTGTTGGTGCCTGCACCTGTGACTGCGGTTGTACCTGCGTCTGCAATTGTGGTTGCAAGTGTGATTGCGCTTGCACTGGAGTTTGCGGTTGTTGCTGTATATGCGACTGCAGTTGTACTTGTAACTGTGGTTGTACCTGGGAGTGTGACTGTTGCATTTGTAGTTGTGTTTGTGATTGCGGTTGCTGCTGTGACTGAATCTGAGATTGCATCTGAGGCTGTGGTTCTCCAGGTGGTGTGCCGTCGTGTGAGTTGCCAAGCTGTGGCGTCGCCGGTGTTGCTGGCTGAATTTGTGGTGTACCAGTTGATGCGTAAATTAACCGATAACCAGCCGGTACAAAGAAGCCACCATATGCTGAAAAGTTTGTAAGGGTCGGCGCGTCGTGGTAATGAATATAACCCGTTGCACCCTCCGTTACTGAATTTACTTGATTCATTTGACTGACAGGATTCACTGATTGGCCCGAAATAACCTGCGTAAACTGGTACTGTGGCGCATGGTTAACGGTATCTAACGTGCCAACTTCATTCGTTTGCTGCGACGGCATGTTCTGCAGATTATCCGAAGGCACTACGGATACCGGTATAACGTACGCATGTGGTATTCCGGGTGTTTGTTGAGGTGCTTGTCGTAATTTTTGTGTTGCCAAACGTAATGTTTCTTCTGTATCTGGCGAATGGCTTAGCATGCACGGCAAAGGTGTTTGCGGGGCAGTGCTAAACATTAAGTAGTCCTCAAAACATGTTTGCCGTGTTTGTCCTGTATTCAAAATAATTTATTCATTATTTATAAACAGTAAAATTCTTATTATTCTGTTATATGAAGAACAAAATTTTATGCAACTAGGAATTTAGTTAGCTAATAAAAAAATTATCCATTAACTAATAAAAAATTTATATAAATTTCTCTTATTTTGTATATAAATATAAACTTGCCTTGAACAGTATGATATAACAAAGGATGATGTTGATGTTGATGAAGAGCGCTAGTTTGTTGCTGTTGTTGAATAAGAAGTTTTAATTGTTGTTGTTGAAAGCGTTCAAGCTCATCCCTATGTCTTCTCTGCAAATTTTGTAATTCTACCGTTTGTCTAAAATAGGAAAAGAATTTTGTTTTTAATGTTATATCTACATAACTAACATTATATCTACAAAAATATATCTCATGACAGGTTTGAGGACGATCGATAGTGTTAGGGATCATGCTTTTGTCGTCTGCATGAAAGGAAGTAGTATTAATTAAAGTTCTGTAAGAATATTCATCAGTGTTTATATTTTTGTGAATCAAATTGTATTCCCCTAATAGCACAAAATATTTATACAATATTATATAAATATTTTTTCAATCCATTTTATATATCATATAAATATTTTATGTATATCTATCCCTATTTTACACATATTTCGTAAATATTCTATAAATATTTAATGTCCAGAGAAATAAATGTTTTATAAATATTTTTTAAATATTAAAAAAATATTGATAAAATATTCTCACGATATTTATATAGGTATTTTAATTAAATTACAAAAATAAAAATTGTAAATATCACAAAGATTCGAACTCACAAGTTACGAGTTACAAGCCAGGCGCCTTACCACTTGGTCTAACACGACAGCTTTTATGCGAATCTGTAGATTACCAAGACTAACAACTATCTTCAATACTAGTATAAGTGTCTTTTGAAATTAAATTGTAGTTTGAGATGTTGTATTAAGCGAGCGGTAAGGAGCTTAGTTTATAACTTGTAGATCGTGCGTTCGATTCATGGCAGGGTTAACATTTTTGTACTTTTTTTTTGTTATTGAAAGGAATAAAAAATTCACCCTTATCTATACTGATACAGTATTAATAAAATAATAACGAATGTCTAATAAACATTTACAAAACGTAGAATATTTGTTCTATAAATGTTTTAGACTACTGATATTAAATATTTATATAACACATATACAATGAATAATAGATATTTATAAATTTTTGTATACATTTTATAGACATCACGATAAATATTTATAAAATATATATAAAATATTGATAAATATTTATAAATATTTTGCGTTATTAAACATTCGTCTGCCGCCACACTCTTTTCTAGGATTTGTGAATGTTAACTATTGGTGTCTTTCTCTTACTTGTATAATCGTCATTATAACAAGACAAAGAATCACCCCTCTTGCTTGATTGACACAAAAAGCGACTTGCGGCGGTTAATCTTGTAAGAGTAGAATTGTTTTTCTTCTCTTTCTATCTTTCGCAAAACTATTTGACACTTTAGTTCTACCAACTTATGGCTAATTTTGAAAGAGTAAAATTGTCTTCTTTCTTGAATAACTCTAAACTTGTGACATTTAATGAAAGAGAGCTCAGTGCTCTCAGATCGCACACACACACAAAATAGGTCGATGTTTCTCCACTTTGAAGTGTTTAGAGAAATGGCGGAGAATAGAGAGGATTGTATAACGTGTTCGCGCAGCGGTCCAAATACAAAATGCGATATATTAGGAAAATTAAACAAATTAATGTGAACAATGTTTTGATTACAGTAAATAAATATTATAACGTTTGCACTATAAAAGTAGCATGCATTTATGTTTACTATTAAAGTAAATAAATAGAATATAAGTAAAAATAATTTAAAATACTTAATAAAAATGTCACGTATAATAATACTACATGAATGCATTAATTTAAACGAACGTCCTTTTAATCTAACTGGACATTTATTATTCGAACATGTTATAAAAAGTGTTGGTATGAATGTGTATGTAGAATCTGATAATACTGTTAGGCAATTATTTCCTATAATTCTTAGATGTGACGCCAGATTTGATGTTAATAAAATATAGATGGCCGGGTCTGCCCCCTACATCACCAAGAATTTCTAATTGACTAAATTTGAATTTCCCTCCAATAATTTGAAAATTTAAATTTAAAAATGAACCGTTAATAAATTTAAATACAAAATTGACTAATTCAACATTCTCGGCGGAAGGATTAGTATCTATTTTTGTAAAATCTAATTAAAATAACGACTCTGCGCTCAGGGCCGTATTGGTTGGGGACTACATTAGAAGCACCATTTTTTTCGAATATTCTTATTGGCTCCAATTCTATGAGCACCATAACATCCATTATTATATCGAATATTATACGTTTTGGACCTTGCAAACTTCATTTCACACGCGCGCGCGTGTGTGTGTGCGTGCATGCATGCGTGCGCACGTGCATTCGTGTGTGAAACATACATTTCGAGGAGCTAAAAAGTATATACAGAGGAGCTACAAAATTAAAAAAAAACATTTCGAGGACATCTTAAAATTTCGAAAACGTCTTCAAAATAGATATATATGAAAAAATCTTTTTGAGGACGTGCCATGATAAATCACTTCTAGTCCTAGATTCGTCAGTTTAGTTAGATTTGGAACAACAATTTCTGAAGAGTGGGCTACACCCCTTGTCGTGAGTTCCCCATTAATTAACTTTAAATTTCCCGCCAATATTTTAAAGCGAAATTCAATTTTCAGGATATGATCTCCAGCATGAAATTAAGGGTGCGTTCTCGAAATATACGATTCACAAATTTGTGTGTGAAAATGTGTGCGCGCCCGTGTCTATGCGCAGGCGCGTATGTATCTATTAATAAAACTAACCGTTTTATTAATAATTGATATTCTTCACTCGGCGTTAGAGAAGCAGATAATCGTTCATCTTTATCGAATTGCTGTGGGAAAAAAAATATTCGTTAAAACATGCATTATATAAATATGTAAACTAATTTGATTCAACTTATTCTATTAATTATAAAAATCTACAAAGATATAATGATTTTTGTTGAAAACAAAGTGTAATAAAAATTACTAATTAAAAAATATAACAAAATATTCAGTAATATACTCAACTCTGAATATAACGAGCGGTCGGGGGCTAACCTGCTAAAGCCGGAGTTCCACCATCAGCGATACCTTCCCCCACTTTTCCGATGTTCGCACTTTACTTATTTATTAAAGTAAATTAAGTAACAAAATTGTTGACAACTTCATATTGTTAAACGCGTGCTTGGTGGGAGACACCGCTAACGTTATAGTCAGAGATGAGTATATATATCAAATAATTTAAAAATATAATGCAAGATACGCCATTAAAAAGATACATTCAATTATTTCTTTTTAAATTAAAAACAAAAATGTAATGATAACTAGACAAATTTTTCTTAGACCTGCTAGTCTCAAATATATATCTGACTTCATATTTTTATGTTATGGCGGTAAAAGTTTAATGATTAGTTTATAATTTATTATAATAATTTACCTCTAAATTAGTTACCGCATTTGACTGTGCCACTGCAGGAGGTATTGATCCTTCTCGGCTATGTAGAACTTGACTTTCTGTATTAACAATTTCCAAATTTATCAATACAGTTTATAATTTGCGAAAGAGAAACATTTTCAAATTCGATTGCACATTACCTATTCTGTCAGAAGTTTTAAATTCTTCTGATTGAGTAGTCGTCGATGAACGGCCTGATTGGTCAGACATCTGAGAAGTACCTGGTTCGTAAGCCGGTGGACCAGAAACTTTAGACACCATGAATCTAGATATTTTTCGAACAGGTTGTTGACCTGTCGTGGTGCGCAACTAAAATTAAATATGAAAATATTATCACACTGTCAACACGATTTAATTCATTTAATATTACTGTTATTTGAAAAAGAACATTGCATACAGAAAAAGAAGAATACGAATACATCAATTATTCTGACAAAAATGGGGATTCAAAAGCTGCAAAGTATACTTTAAACTTTTTATTGGAACTTATACTGAAATACCGAATCACGTGTAAAATAAATATTTTAACGTATTAAAATAATTTTCGTTTGTTTTTATATTTATTTAAACATTATTTTTTACAGTACTAAAAATTATGAATTATAGTAACCCTAATACCAAGAAATATTCTAGAATTATTTAATAAAAATATTTCTACGTCTGACTCCAGAAATATTTATCGTACATTTCTGGAATATTAAAAAGGCATAAATCACACAAGAATACACTAGAAATATTCCTGGAGTCGGACATTGGAATATTTCTTTGGTATATTCAGAATACTTTCGGAATGTATCACAAATATTCCTTGCTATTAGGGAAGTAGCTTGAAGAATCTACCGAATCTACAATGCGACATTATGAATTTTATAGTATACGTTGCAATTCTTTATACAATCTGTCTCTGCGATGATTTTTATATATATGGCAAATATTATTTTGTCAAGTAAACAAAGACAGTGACCAAAAACAAACATATTGATACAATATTTTATTATTCACAAAAAATTGAATAGTAATGGTTTGCTGCTCGCAAGTTTTACACTACACGGAGAAAAAAATTTGATTATAATTACCAAATTTTGTTTAAGGCAATCAAAAAATTTGTTTCTTTTTTAGCTGACTAAAATACTTAGTTTAAATAACCAAGTTTGTTTGATAACTGATATTTAATAAATACAACCAAAATATTTGGTTGCGACCATTCATTTTTTTTGTTACTTTATAATAACGGATAAAAAATATTGACGAATTTTATGCCTACTACTCTCTTTTCTTTATTATTGTTATGAGGATATGTGGTAAGCATATCAATTTATGTTAATAGTTGGTGTCAATTTCGAGAATTGTGTTCCTACTTTTTCGCTGAAAAAAATTCGCAGCCATCGAGGATCGAACATCGCACCTAAACGCTACCGCAATTATAAACGCTAATACCTTAACCACTACACTACTGTATAAATAATTCATTTTCTCTTGACATTTATATTTGTATAAATGTTTTTGGTTAACAGTAAAATTAAACAAATTATTATTTATTTATTATGACACAAACATACAAATTGAGATGTTTGGTTGAAAAAACTGTAACACAAAATGACTTGAATGTTAGATTACTTTGTGGAAAGATTAAAAGTTAAACTAACACTTTTTTTTCATCTTTTGCATGTGCTTCTTGTACAAATAACTTACCTCTTCATCACTTGCATCAGATTCATTAAAATCAATCGAATCCAACTTGGGACTTGAAACTCCACACGAATTACTAAAGGATGAAGTTCTTGTACCTTCATCATCGACTTTCGAATGTTTTTCCCGATTTTCTTCAACCATTTGTAAAAATCTCGACGTGGTGCATGTTAAGCATTTATCATTTACATCACAAGAATGTTCTTCTTTATACGTAATGTCAAGTCTTACATCATTTGCCGCATCTTTGTACGTGAGTATGCTTCCCTTTTTTACGTCGAATTTTAATTTATAGCAATAAAATAATGTGAGATCAAAAAAATAAAAAAAAAGTATTAAGTTAACATTGAATAAAATCAAAGATAATTGGTAAGGAAGAAAGTTAGGTAAAGCAAATGTAAAGTTACCTCTGAATAAGCGTCTGAATTATCCACTTGCGTCACAGTTTCATTAGCAGTGTTAGATGTAGTTATGACATTAGGTGCAACCCCAGCTACAGGAATAGACACTGGAAGAACTGGCGTCAACAAAGTTTGTTGATATTGAGGTGGCAACGGTGTAAGAACGGCAGTCACAGGCGGTGTTACCGTTTGTGAGGAAGACATACTAGGTCTTTGGTGAATTTTTGCTAACTCATGCTCTAACTCTTGCAATCGAGATCCTGGCCTCTGACTACGAGCTTTCATACTCTCTTTACTTGGACTCATCATTTCTGAATTACTTTGATACCCTGGAGTTGGACTATCCAATGCGCCTTCTGTACTCTGCACAATTTAATACATATCCCATTTTAAAGACAATATAAATACCATTTTTGTAGCACTTGCAGAGAGACTGCCCTGTTTCCGTTCTGTTTAGAAGACTTGAACCAGCTGTTTATAGACAAGGACGGAAACTTGGTAGATTCCAAACGGAACAGAAACAGGGCAGTCTCCTTACACTTGTTATAAAAAATAGTATATGCACCCGGGACGGAACGACCATTAGAGACTCGCGCGGTCAACTTCACACTCGTCTATAATTATTCTCATTCCGTCCTAGGTGCATGATATACTATTTATTATTTGACATGTCACCACAAAAACATATAATTAAGTTTTTGTAACACGTGCAGGGAAACTGTAATGTTTCAGGTCTGTTTAGAAGACGGAGACCACCTGATTATAGACGAGGACGCTAAAGTGCTAATTTTCAAGGAGACGCGGACGGAAACTAGTCGTTTTCCGACCTAAGGCGGAAACTAGCAAATTTCCGTCCGCGTCTCCTTGGAAACCGCTGGTTTCTAAACAGAATGGAAATAGGACCCTCTCCTTACATTTGTTACAAAAAAATAATATATGCACCAGGTACGGAGCGACGATTAGAGACTCGTGTGAATTGGTCGCCTCACCTTCGTCTCGTACGGCCAACTTCACACTCGTCTATAATCGCAGTCGCTCCATCCTTGGTGCATAATATACTATTAATTGTATTTACCATATGTAAAGGTGTTGATTGCAAAGTAATCTGCTCTATTCCCCCAGCTATATTTTCCATGCTTTGTCCTTGGCTCGTTTCAATTGGACCAATGGTGGAATGAGGAGATAAAGGTGCCTATTGTAAAATGATTTACAAGAATGTAAAATTTTTATATTATGTTATATAATTTTATAAATGTAGTATTTTAAATGATTTATTCACCATTACGTGTAATATTTATTATATTTATCATTATTTGAAATATGTATAAATTCATTTGGATAACTTACCGAGCTGTGAGTAATTAAGCCAGACACCCCAGCATTGACCAGCTTCTGTTGTAAAGAATTCACGTACATTTCGTAATTACCGACGACTAATTGTCCATGCGGTGTTGCTGGATGACTGATTGGTGGAGTTCCAACAACTAGCGATTCCGATGGTTGACTAGTTAACTGTACCAATTTCTGTTGAAGGTCTGCTATAGTTTGTGGTCCACTAGTACCACTATTAGTAGTAACGTCAGATATTTTGTCAAGAGAATTTTGTTGACTTAGACGACGATGTTGTTGTTGTTGCGCTATTTGTTGTTGAATTAATATTGAAGCATCAACAGATTCTACAATAGTATGCTCTGGTGTTATATCATGACTTGATAATTCTGCTTCAGATGACAACAATTGTGTATCCGTACTAGTCCGTCTGTAAAACATATATTCTTAGTTACACGACGAGGTTTGAAATGTACAGTTTTAAGTAATAATGCAAAGCATATATTACGGTACAAATATTTAATAATATTTTTACAAATATATATTAAGATTGCTTGACAGAAAAACATTAGTATAAAAGAAATGTCTCTGAAATGCTCGATATAAAATATAACAAAAATCTAGTTACATAATTGGTCATATGATACATGATCCGTTACATCCTATTTATTATGCAATATGATATAATATAAACATCTTATTCCTGACTTGTATCCCAATACAGTGAACAGATATTGTAATGTGATATGATTTGTGTATCAGAATAATGAAATATTACTGACCTACTAATATTCCCAGAATCCGTAGTAGTAACTTCTGTTTCTGAAGACTTTCCAACACATCTCTGTTCTGGAAGTTTAAGCTGAAGTTGACAAGATTCTATAACTGGACTTGACGTAGTATCGACATATTGTTGATCTGCAACTAACTGCTGCGCTTGCATTTGTTGCTGTTGTATCTGTATATTCAGAGTTTGAGCAGGTACCATCGCAATGTGTTGAACTGTTTGTACTGGCACATTTTGTCCAGTCGTTATTCCATAAGCTGCAGGCCAGTGAGTATTTTGACCCACAATGCATTGTTGTAGTGGAATTTGTGGGACATGTTGCGCCGATGACAATATGTCCACATGCGACTGAATATTTAATTGATGCGGCGGTTGTATCATTTGGACATTTTGCGTCATATTTTGTAACACCGGTTGTTGTTGTTGTGGTTGATGTTGCTGTTGTTGCTGCTGCTGTTGTTGCTGCTGCTGTTGTTGCTGCTGTTGTTGTTGCTGTACACCATGAGGAAGTTGAACTTCGGTTTGCATTTGTGAAATAAGATGTTGAGCAGCAGTAGATGAATCCACATTTGATAAAATTGGCATTTGCTGAGAATCAGTCATCGATTGCACCGAATGAGGAGCCGCTGTCGTTGTTGCTCCTATACAAGTTTTTGATTTAGGATTTGAGAGAATGTTTGCTAGATTTTGTGCAAGATCTGGAAGTGTAGATGACACCTCTTTCGTTTTGGTTTTAGGTGGGATTTCTTGTTGAGCTGGTATTGTTGGTGGCTGTGCAATCTGTGACGCATGATAGACTCCGCCAAGTGGAACGTCAGAGGATGTTGTAATATAAGTCTGTACATATGCCGATGTGTCTGAAACTTGTGAATCTGTAGAAACATTTGACGTCATTGAAATATTCGAAACACGTCGATTTCTCTCATCAGCATTTGCTTGTAATTGTTGTATTGTTCCAGCATATATAACATATGATGGTTGCAGTTGTTGTTGCGTCATATGCTGAACTTGAGAAAGAGTTTGGCGTACGTGATCTTGAGACATCTGTTGTTGTAAAACTGAATGTTGCTGAGTCATAATATGTTGTTGGACATTTTGCTGCTGCAATGGCACTGTCGTTGATTCCGTATGAGATTGCTGTGGTTGTTGCATTTGTTGGGTTAATTGTATTTGTTGAAGTTGGGATGGTTGAAGTTGCTGGGATTGTGGAAGTTGAGACTGTTGTAATTGCTGGGGTTGTGAAAGTTGAAGCTTTTGAGATTGTTGAAGTTGCTGGGATTGTTGAAGTTGTTGGGATGGTTGAGGTTGCTGAGGTTGCTGAGGTTGTTGAGATTGTTGAGATTGTTGAGATTGTTGAGGTGGTTGAGATTGTTGGGATTGTTGGGATTGTTGAGACTGTTGAAGTTGTTGAGGTTGTTGGGTTTGTTGAGATTGTGGCAGTTGTTGTAATGGTTGCTGTTGCTGAGTTTGTAATAATTGTTTTGGATGTTGCAATGGAGGAGACGTAACCGAGGCCACTTGAATTATTTCAGCTTGAGTTTGAACTGGAACTTGTTGATGGATATTTTGTTGAAGTTTCTGCTGAACTTGAAGCACTTGTTGTTGAGTCACTACTTCTTCTTGTTGAGGTGTCACTGGTTCGATATTGGCTTCTTGATGTGGTTCTTCATTAGTGTCTTCATCAATTTCCGAATTGGTTGCTTGGATAGTTGATTCTTGAGATGATGTTGGTTCTTGACTTTCACCATTTTCAGCATCGACAGCCGATTTCTTTTCTACTACTGGACTGACCAAAAATCTAGAAATCTTTCTCGCTGGAACGGCGGAAATTTTATTCTCCGCCCCACTAGAATCTCCAGTATTTTCCGAGTCTTTGTTTGGTAATGTTTCTTGATCATCTAATATTTCTAACGTATCTTTGCTTAATATTTCAACAGTTGAATCAGTTTCTGCTGTTTGGTTTTGTTTAAGGAATGTAGAGGTTTCGTTAGGTGGTCCAAGAGTGCTTTCAATTACGCTTACGGCAGATGCACTGCTATCCTGAGTGTCTGTAATATCACTGGGAATGTTTACAGGGGTTAAGGTATCAGTATTTTGTGTGGAGGTTGATGAACGTCTGGAAGCTTCTGTGGATTCACTTTCCGTAACAGCTGGTTGCATTTCAACACTTGGTGCACAAGATTGTTTATCTGTTACAGGTGCACTCACAATATGAGATATTATTTGATCGATGGGAATCAATTTTGTAGGTGTCGCTGTGTTAAATGTTTCGTCTCTCTGAAAAAAAATTAACGGCTAATGATTAACAAAACAATTTATTTACTAAAATTATAATAATATAAAATGCACATACTTATATTTTATTATTGATAAGAAATATCTCTCACGCTTTATATAGCATGTGATACATGACTCTGTACTTGGGTATGTCATTCATGCTTTATAACTTGTTATAAAATTCCGAACAATTATTATAATATTGTTATAATATAAAATATAATAGAAATATTTCATCTCTTATTAAAAAAATACTGTTATATTTGTAAACGTTACAAAAGTTTGTTGGTTTGTTGATAAAAATGATTATATTAGAACTTATTAAAGTTGATCGTGGTATCCACGCACAAATAAAACAATCTGTAAACTTGTATACATTTTAAAGGACGAATTATAATAATAACTACAACATAAATACATCTTTATATTTTAAAAACATAAAACAGTATTATTCCCCTTAAATAAAGAGAAAAAGCATATATTAATTATTTTTAAATTATTTTCAATAAATGATATAATGTGCTTTAGAAATTTTAGATCCAAACAATCAAAAAGCATTTCCAACCTTTGTAATTTATTTCTCAACAATTATTATTTAAATAAAATAACACATAATAAATCATTCCAACAGCAGGAGTAAATATTTAATAAAAATCCAAATTCATAATAGAGCAACTGGCAAAATAAATAAAATATTAATGCACTATTTTCTTTATCTAAATCTTGGGTGAGCATCAAACAGATGTTATCATGTTAAGGAAACAACGAAGATTAATAATATACATCGCGAATTAAAATAAAAACTAGGAAAGTCAAACTTCAAATTGAAAGGAAAAAGGACAGCACAAAAATAAGGTATTTTTTTCAGGATAAGTGGGTGTGAAGAACTCACCGAGCGGTGCCTACGGTGAACTTTGAACGACGAACGGTGACTACTTTGACGAGTTAGCGAACCATGTCTCACCTGCTGCGTCCAAAATTATATACGCCCATTATATTAATTAACTATTGAAATTTCGTTCTGAAGAAAATTTGTTACTAATGTGCTAATTTGTTTAATTAAACCTTGCTTTTAAAAACTGGCGAATAATATTTTTTTTCGCCACACGTACACAGAAAATACTATTTTGTCATCCAAATTTATTAGGGAAAAAGTAGTCTCAATCTCAGAGCCGGGATGAAAAGTATATTTTCATCACTTAGAGCTTAAAACGTCATTTTTCTCCCTAGGAAGTTACGGAAAATGGCATTTCTCGCTTCCTCGTGACGAAAAATAGCATATGCGCCACGGAATTTTGATTTTAACCTCCCTTGGTACATAAATAGCTATTTTTATTTTATAAAATAAAATGCGATGATAGCGTCTTCTACCTTCCAATACATTTTATTTTTACAGTAAATAAAATAAAATATCGTATTCAATTCGGAAATAAATAATTTTAAGTTGATAGTCCTTTATCTTCGACTTGCAGTACCGACTTAAATTCATTTATTTTATTGTTGTTTCATATGCTATTTCCTTCCTAAGGAAGAATGTAGGTAAAATAAAACTAAAATAAAATACAATTAAGAATCAAATATAAAAAAAAAGTGACAAGAATTGTATTAATTCTAAAATAAACAGTAGGTCTATTGTAACATTGGAACCTGACATTTGAGTTTTAGGGAACAAAAAATGTTTACTTTGAGGGAAACATAAATTATGAAAGAAAAACAATTAATGTCTTAAATTAGGTAAAAAACCTATAGAAACTATGGAAGGATGGATTTCTCTAAATTAATATTATATTATTCACCAAGAAAATTCACATGGAAATCGTGCAAAAGTTACAGGCCAATCTATAGGCGAGGTCTATTATCGCACAAGATATGGATATCCATAAATTTCTCGCAATGCGTACGGTATTTTTAATTATGAAAAATCGAGAATTATTTTTCGCTATTTTCCGAAACTCCCTAGGGAAGGGTGTTTAATTTAATTTAGGGTCTATAGACATTGCTAAAATTATTCACGAAAAATTGGCAAGACTGCGATATACAGTCCATAATTAAAATTAACTGCGGAACACTAATGGCATTTTCTTTGTAGCTAAAACCTAACTCCGAGTTGAGTAGGTTTCAGTTTTAATGAAAACTTGTGTTCTGTAAACCAACCTAACTCGAAGTAGGTTACGTTTTAGTTCCGAAATCGGGTTCTTGTTCGAAACTGGAATTATAACAAGCAATCGTCCATACCACAAAAGTATGCGTTTATAGATAGAGAGCGCTGTTAATAAAGCATAACATTCTATCTATAACAGTATAAACAGATTGCTTCTATGGCATATATTATGCGTAGAAAGAACGAAATCATAGTAAAATAGTTGGCGAAGTTCTGAATTACAATAACGTGATAACATTTATACTATTAAAGTGAAATGTCACTTGTTGGCGAAATCATAATGAACGTAACCTTCTTAATAATACATATCTTTAAATATGTTGTAAAATAAAAATTAATTTAAGACAAATGCAACGTACGTCAACAGTTAAACAAGTTTAGAATTTTTTAAATTAGTTTTAACGTATTGCAACACTTCTCAAACAGCTATCTTTTGGAAATAGATTTGAACCCAACATCTAAATAGTTAATGAAACCATTTCCAAAAGATAGCTTTCTGAGAAGAGTTGAAATGCGTAAAAACAAATTTAAACAATTCTAAATATGTTTAACCGTTGACGTACATTGCGTTTCTCTTAAATTAATTTTTATTTTACAGTATATTTAAAGATATGTATTATTAAGGAGGATGTATTGTTTAATATTTATTTTGTAAAATAAAAAATTATATTAACCTAATTCAAACGTAACGATAAAAGTGCTGGAACACGGGTTTCAAAGTTTGCTAGTTTCACATTTGCGTTAAAAAATCTAAACTTTATGGAATCACTGAAATATAATATAACCGGAACGTGCACTTCATTTGCCAACTAATAAGTGGAAAACAGTCAAAACCACCAACTGTGTCTGTGCGGAAATTTTTTTTCTTTCTGGCTCGCTCTTGCGGTTGCGCAGTGATGATTTAATCTTTTTTTTTTATTTTTCAACAGTATTTTAATGAATTATTAATTTTTTGTTAGTTATAATTTATCATAATATTTTTTTTAAATCATAAAATTTAATTTTATATAATTTGGAAAAAGGAGTTTGTAGATAAAGTTTGTAATTTATTTCAATTTTTTTTAATTATAATTTATCTATTATACTTTGACAATAATATTATGATCAGATAACTTGAATTAATTATTTGAAACGTGTAAATTTTAATGTGGAATTACGTGGTTTAATAACATTATTAACGATCGATATTTTTAATAATGATTTGAAAAACAAGAAAATAATTATATAACTACGTAATTAGAAACTATTCTTTACTTGTTAATATTTTCAATACAATAGAAGTAGGTCAACTAATAATTTTCCATTTATTTAGCATTTTTAAAAGTTTCACGATTTTGTGATCGAATTTATTTCAGAATAAACTTAATTTATTTCCATTAATTTTTACTTTTTTTTATAAAATTGCAGTCACGCAATTCAAACTTTCAAATCATAAACCCCACTCGTTCAATTCTGACGTCAATCCGTTCCCTCTGCTTGTCTCGCGGTAGCCAGATTTTATTTTTAAGGTCAATAAAAACTTTTTTGTTTAAATTCTAACATTTGCAATTGAAAATTTAACATTTTCTGCACTAGTGCACTTTGTTTTTGACTACTCTTGTGTATTATATATACGCTATAATAAGCTAAATACAAATTACGTATGCGCAATTTTGACCCATCTAAAATAGGTGCACGCTAATTTGGTGTGATAAACGATATTTTTCCTGCATGTGTTAGGAAATAGTAACTTATGATCAATTTTACATTTTTCCGGGTTTTTAGCACTTTATTGGAAACTCATTTCGAAATTTTTTAAATGTTGAATCTGTTATACTTTGAAAAAACTGAACGTTAGTAGCTAACGCCCCGCGCATCATTAGGAGATGCGAAACATAAAATTTCAATAAGGGATTACTGGATAACGTGCAGCGTAATAAGCAGCCCAAAGAACACACTTAGGTTCAATGAATGTTGATTTTAGAAAAAAACCTAACATTCATAAAAGATACAATTTATCTTCTTTCTTTTCATTATCCGGTAATTCCTTCTTGAAATTTTATGTTGTTGCATCACCTAGTGTATAAGCAACAATAATTTGAGGAAAAACAAGTGCAACATCTGTCAACAAATTTAACTATTGATATCTCACGCTGGTTAGTTCACATATTATTCCGCTAAATATGTAAAGATTAAATTTCTTACATTCGTATTCGCTGTATGTTCATTTAGATATTAAACATACACTTGACTCTGGACATTACGCCAGTGAACACTCTGACTATAGGATCTTGGGAAGGGACAGGAAATTATTTCTACCAAGGACAAATAGCCACATAAAAACGTGTTTCAATTAGCACAAATAACCAAGTATTCACTGTATGAAATACTCGCAATTTTAATATCTCATTTAAGGTGAAATGTCATTGAATGGCTAACTCAGTATAAACATAATCTTTTTAATAATACATATTTTCAAATATATTCCAAATTAAAATTTATTTTAAGAAAAACGCAACATACGTCAAAAGTTAAATATATTTAGAATTTTTTAAATTAGTTTTTATGTATTGCAACTTTTCTCAGACAACTGTCTTTAGAAATCGTTTTATCAACTATGTAGATGTTTGGTTGGAAATGATTTCCTAAAGATAGCTCTCTGAGAAAATTTGCGATACATAAGAAATAATTTAAAATATTCCAAGTACGTTTAATTCTTGACATACGTTGTGTCTTTCATAAATTAATGTTTATTTTATAATATATTTAAAGATATGTATTATTAAGGAAGTTATAATAATTCTGAATTAGCCTTTCAATGTCATTTCATCTTAATTGTATATTTTATTGATAATAGAAAGGAACAAAAGTTAAAAAATAAAATAGGATAAGAATATTTAATTTGAAGTGCTGTAATATAAATTTAAATATTTTCACCTTTGAAGTATCGAGACTGTGATCTCGTTCTCTCGGTCTCCGACTAGTAACAGGGCTGCCTCCTGCTGATTGATCTGGCGGTCCGTGTGCAATTAATGGTAAACTATGAGCTGGATCAAGGCGTAACTGCTTAACTATATCTTCAATTAATTCTACGAAAGTATCACATTGAGACTGTGGCAACAAATTTTCCAAGACCTGTTATAATAAATAAATAAATATGTAGAACATTTAAACTGTATTTTTTCTGATTTAAATAAAAAGATACCTAATTCTTTAAATTATTCTATATAAACAATTAACAAGAAAAAGGAACTTTTTCTCATATTTCAAAAAATTCTCTTTCAATTATTCATTTTCGTCAAAATAAACTAAAAGTATAAATAAACCACACTGTAAATTGTATACTTACAAGGTTATTAGCAATATCAATTGGAACCATGTCATCACGGTCAAATTTAAATGTTACTGTTTTTTGTTTGCTGGTATCTAATTGACATTCAACGGACATAGACTGTCCCTCAAGTTTGCTTACAGATAATACAGTCAACTTAATTCCAGGTTTCTTACGCTTTGTTCCAGATCTTTTTACTTTGCTTCTTTCAGGTTGTTGTACATTTTCAGTACTTTCAACAGATCTGTAACAAATTTTTTCGATAAAATCAAGTCAAATCAAGTTATATTGACAATCATACGCGATATCTAATATTCTTATTTAGTCATTAAATAACAGTATTTTTGTAACACGCGAGAAAGTAGCGACCTAAAATATGGGAGATAAATGATTAATTTCAGACCAGTGACAATAGTGAAGATGGCAAAAAACTAGGGCCACTAGACTGTCATTAGACATTTTATTCTTCAGTTTTTTAGCATAAAAGTCACGTAGGAATTTGGCACTATGGCATTTTATTAACTATCGAGGAACCTACTTAGGAAACCAGCTGATTTCCGGTGCCAAATTTCTATGTAGGATCCCAGCTAGATTTTTTTAACAGGGTAAGGAGGAAAATGATGTTTTAATATAGAAAAATACATATTAATTTACGCACATCATAGAAATTGACATTATAAAGTAACATGCTCATAAAAATAAATATAAATATAGATATAACAAATAATAGGAAATTTACCCGTCAGTTGCTGTCGATGTTGTATAAGATGCTTGTGAGATGGCAGCAGCTTGCCCCGTACTATTAGTTGTATCAACTTGTACATTGTTCAGATCCATTGCTGCTAATTGCACTGGATCCAATGACTCAGCTTTAACTAGTATGGAACGTTCAATACTAACAACTTGTTGAGGAGTCGAAGTAGTTACTTGCTGCTGAGGTTGCGACGGTTGAATTATCTGCTGTTGTTGTAAAGATGCCATCTGTTGAGGAAGAGATTGCGGAGTGGATATTTGAGTTACTTGAGTCTGCGGCGTTATCTGTTGTTGGTTTATAATTTGAGATTGTGATTGTGGCATCACCACTTGCTGCGGTTGCTGTTGCTGTTGCACATTACTAGAGGATTGCGAACTTATACTGGTATTTGGCGTGATAGCGATCGTGGCCGGCATTACATTGGCACTTTGAGTATATTGCAACTGCATCATCAAGCCTTGCTGCGAGTGCGATTGAACGTTGCCATTGGAAAGTATAGACGATGCAGCCTGCTGTATGTTAGGAACGGTGGTTGCTTGTATATTTTGCACTGGCGTGAGTGTAGTGGAACTGGTCGGGTTCACCAAAGAAGGCACGGATACTTGGACCGGCACAGGTTGGATATAACCAATAGATGTAGCGACAGCATTTGATCCAGGTGGGTTCGAATAAATCTGTTGCGTTGGTTGAGTGGACATCATATCTATGTGTCCAGGTTGCGCAGAAGTCGAATAACCATGCAATAAGACGTTCTGTTGGTACAAGGCAGGCGATGCCGAGTACGTAGCAATCGTTGCGTTTGGTTGATAGAACTGCTGTCCTTGAATTGGCGGGGAGCTAACTGCCGCGCTTTGATGCAACACCTGTTGTTGTAAATGCTGCACTTGTGGCTGGGTATAAGTGATTTGTTGTTGGCCCATTTGTTGTTGTATTTGTTGCGCAGTGATTTGCGATATTTGCACCGGCTGCTGTATTTGTTGCACTTGACCTATCTGTTGCGCCACACCCACTTGATTCATTTGATTTAAGTGTATAAACTGCTGCTGCTGCGGCATTGTTACCTGCGGAAATTGCGGTTGACTTTGAACCGTTTGAGGCGTTGAGCATTGGGACGACGTGGACATTTGAGGCTGTGATTGAAATTGTTGGTATGATTGCTGCGGCTGTCCCTGTGGTTGATAAGCAGGTGCACTTTGCGACAACTGTGGCATTTGTTGCGTAGATTGCACTTGCTGTGCCTGCTGAACCTGCTGCACTTGCTGTACTTGTTGTACCTGTTGCACAACTGTACTCTGCTGTTGCATTAGCGACTGTTGTTGAACCATCTGTACTTGCTGCGGTTGCAAGTTATGTTGCGGTGTAGATGATACACTTGTTTGCATTTGAATTTGTTGTTGAATTTGAACTTGACTTGGAATCTGTATGTTTACATTCGATTGGACATGTTGTTGTTGTTGTTGTTGTTGCTGTTGCTGTTGCTGCTGCTGTTGCATTTGCATTTGCTGCAATAATATCTGATTCTGCATTATATTATCTGCAACAATATTTGTTTCAGCTTCACGATCCTGTCGTTCCTTTTCCTCCTTAACTTTACGGTCTTCACGATCACGCAGTAGAGTTGCAATTTGCGATTTCAACATTTTAGCTACTGCTTTCGCATCTTCCTCCAGAATCAAACTAGATTTTGCCATCTCAGAAGCGACTTCTTCCGCGTTGTCATTTTTAATATCAAAATCAAACTGAATAGCTTCGTTTTCCTTATGTTTATTACTACGTTTTTTCGGATCGAGCACACGCAATCGAAATTCGACACGAGATAAATCTGCTTCAACCACGGCTGTATCCCGCGAAACCATTTCTAATTTCAGTCCTACATCATCAGCGAAAAATTCATGATTTAATAAATCTTTTACTAAAGGTCTCTCTTCTTTTTTCAAACGAATACACATCTCGATAATTTCTCGTACTTCTGGATTTTCTACCTTGTCGTAACTTTGGGGTTTCACTCCCTGAAAAAATTAGCATACAAATCAAGTAAGGAATTTAAATGAAAATTTAAAAGCTATTGATAAATTATACGTACAGAGACAACTCGTTTATAAATTTGAGCAGGTCCCGTACATTCAGAATATGGGTATTCACTAGTAGCCATTTCCAACATACACATCCCAAAAGCATACACATCAACTGATTCATCGTAATGTTCTTCATACATTTCTGGAGCCATAAACTCAGGTGTACCTATTACGCTTTTCGCAAAACTGCGATTCTTGAGTGTAGCTAATCCTAAGTCACCTATCTTTACACTGCCAGTGGTACCCGTGATAAAAATATTATCACATTTCAAATCACGATGTATAATGGGTGGGGCCCGTGAGTGTAAAAAACTTAGACCTTTTAAAATTTGACGGCACCAAGATTTTAGTACTTTCGGATTTATCTTTTTAAATCGTCTTAAATATCTGAAATTTCACATTTTTATTGATTTAATCACTTAATATATTATAAATTAACATTATCTTTATTGTAAAGAGCAATAATATATTATAGACCGTGCTCTCTGAATCCAGAACATAAGAAAGAGAAAAGTACATTCAGATAATTCTAAAATAGATAACTAATTTTAATTTAAATAATTGAACTTTAGTATTGTCAGTATCTATTGTTAAAATAAGTAATTATTTCACAGTAAATCTAATTAATCTATTATATAAAGAACAGGAATTATTTAATGAATTCTTTTTTAGACCGAGTACACATAATCGAAATTCTGTACTTGTGTCTGTATAGCAGTTTTTTTTTTAAAAGATATAAATATAATTTATAATTATACATAAATTTGTAACTTACGTTTTTAAGGTGCCAGAAGTCATAAGTTCTGTTACTAGAACAATATATTTCCTACGTGTAAGCGTAACTTCCCAATAATCATAAAATCTAACTATATTTGGGTGCTGAAGACCCTTTAACATTTCGGCTTCTTCCCGAAATCTCAGTCTTTCAACTTTGTTTAGTTTCTTTTCCTAAAAATTGAAGTAAGAAGATAAAATTATATTTGTTAAATAGTAATAACTGCGTTAAATTTTAAATTATTAAACGAAAATAGTAGAGAATTACTAACTTGTAATTCACACCAGGCTACTGCTACACCAGTTTCTGTATCAAGACCCCGATAAACGGTCTTAAAGCTACCCCGACCGATTTCCTCTTCAAATTTCAAAAACCGTCCATCAGGAGAAATGCCAACAGCTTTTTCTTCATCGTCGTCATCATTTGCAGTTTGAACTTGAACTTTTAACAATAAATTTCTCACGTCCTCCATAGCCATTGTTTTTTGCGTGAGATTCTCTTCGTTTTTAAAGTTTTCATCAAGAAGTGGTCCAATAAAGCCTTCGACCGTTTCTTCTTGGACAACTGGCTCCTCCTGGTCATCACTTACTACATCCTTTTTAAGCATATCTTCTTTCTTACTTTTTTTATCGTCCTTAACATCTTCGTCAATTTGAATGTCCGAACTCAAAGGAGGTACTTTGCCTAATTTACTCAAAGACTCATGAAGAGCCTGCGTCGCAACAATATCACTAATGCTAGTGCCATTATCATCATCCTCGTAAATTGTTAAGTTCGCAACATTCTCCACATTCTCCAAATTTTCTTCATTTTCTTCATTTTCTTCATTTTCTTCAATTTCCCTCTGATCTTCGTTAATTTTGCTTTCAAATTTCAATGGTTCGCTGGACATACTTGAAGTCGTAAATCGCGAATTTTTTTGACTTTTTGATTTTTCAATGGAATAATCGATCTCACATTTCACATCAGCTTCGTCTGTTTGAATGGAAACTTTCTTTTTCATCGAATCTGAGGATGTTGACTTGGAAGGAAATTCTTCTTTCTTAGCACACTCCATTATGGTGTCCTCTTGTTGGCTAACTATCCTATCAGTATTCAACTCTTTCTTTAAATTACTTTTTCTGCACGATACTTCTGTTGATTCAAAATTCATTAACGAATATACGGATGCTTTACGTTTGTTTTGGATAGTCATTGTTTCAGATGAAGTTACTTTTTTGAGTGTAGTTGGTGCTTCGAAACTTTGAATTATTTCTTCAGACATCCGCCTTTCGTTATCCGATAGTAATTTCTGTACATTATCGTCATTTTGTTTAGAGTTCGAATTTTCGGAAAGCATACCTTTTTCTACAGTCTTTTCCTCTTTGCTTATTTTCCTAGTTTTTCCTTTGCAAGTTGGCGTTGAAGGCGAAGATGAACTAGAACCTACAGTTGAAATAACTATTTTAATATAAACTTTAACATAAACTTGTTTAATATAAACAACTGTCCTATTCTTTAATTCCTAATTTATATGCCGAAAACATCAGTGTCGGTTATATGCTTAGAATTTACATTTAGGCATTCATATAATATATTATCCCAACATGTGATATGAACAGAAATGAATATTTATATTTATTTCTGAATGATACAATTGTTCATTTCAACAATTTGTAACAACAAAATTTTGCGGGGCAATTAGAAGGAAATAAAAATGTAAACGTTACCTGGTACCCTATACAAGTTTCCAGTTGCGACAATAGCTTCTTCAGCGTCGCTAAAGCTATGATTGTTTTCATGTTCAAATGAAGATACTGAAGAAGACTTTTCTAAGATATTTAGAGCACATGGGGTTTTCTTTTTCGATGAGGGTGAGCTTGCAGCAATTCCGTTCCTAGTTACGGTTGTTTCAGTACAATATTCCTCTCGGCTTGTGCAAATTTGCTTTTTGTGACCAGTCGAACGGCTCAACCCTAACAACTATTGAGACGCCAACAAAAATAAAAAATTCTCTTACACATGTCATTTAGCGTATCGTATTAACTTTAATTTTACTTACGTTACAATTTAGAGACATTCAATAAAATATAAACGTTAAAACAATATATTTCCGAACGTTTAGCGAACCTTTCTATCACCAGAACTACTTGTGCTAGCATGTGATATATTAAGCTTCCGCTGATGACGGTGGCTGTGGACCCGTTGGGTATTGTTATTGTTGTTGCTAACTATGCCGCAAGGTCCTGGCCCTTCCTGAGAGGCTAAGTGGCCCAGACTAATTCCACTTTGACTACTGGCACCAGAGCTCGCCACAATTTTGGGACACAATCCCGACAAACCGACTCCACCAGTCCCACTCGACGTACGCTGCCTACTTGTCTCATACCTGAAATTCCAATCATTAAGCACAATATTATATTTTCACTTTATCAACTTTATTCCACTTCTAATGCAACTAGAAAACTTTTAACATTGATTGTAAAATAAAATCAACTCCCCCTATTTTATAAATGATAAAACAATTCTAAATAAGACAAGTGAAATTTCGATGGTAACCGAGCGTTCGCTTAAGGTGAATTCCAAACAGCTATTTCAAGCAAGTAAAAATGCAATACTTATTTTTATCATATCATACCTAGCTTTTCACTCCGACTATCGCATTAAAATCACTTATTTCCTAGACAAGTACACGGGAAAAATATTTGGAAACTTGAAACTTGCATTACAAGAGACAAATGAATGTCTCAGAAGTTAATCAAAGTTTACGACGAGGCAAGGCTAGCAGAAAAATGTCCAATTTCAGTCGATTGACGATAGTGAAAATGGAAGGAAATTGTATATTGTGCGCCAAGGACGGAGCGACAGCGATTATAGACGAGTGTGAAGTTGGCCGTGCGAGACGAAGGCAAGGGCAAATCCTTGCCATAGTCGAGGCAACCAATTCACACGAATCTCTAATCGCTGCTCCATCCCTGGTGCATATACTTTTTTTTGTAACAAGTGTATAAGGAAAGGGCCCTGTTTCTGTTCTGTTTGCCCCCACCCCGTTTTCATTTAGTTAATTTCACCTTCTAGATGTTTGCAAACATTACTTTTTTATATGCTCAATTTTAAATAAAAACATATCATTTTTCAATTTCATGCAAACTTTTTAATTTTGAATTACTGAAGTACTTTTGTATGGAATTTCGAATCAAATTCTTTCCCACCTTTTATGATTTAATTTTCTTAGATAAAATTTAATATTAGTTCTTTTTATGTTTCAGTTTTACTTAAACAAAGAAATATCCGGTTAGAGGTTTAACATTTTTTGGCAGGATATAGAGAAGATTCTAAGTAATTTTGAATGGCATGGAGCAGGGAACAAAAAACTTTGGATATCAAACAACAGTAATTTGAAAAATTTAGTTTGTATCCCATAGAGATTTAAACTTATAACCTCCAAAAAAAGGTAATAATAATGTTAATTAATAAATATAACTTTCATTACACGCATCTGAAGTAGTACAAAAAAGTAGTAGTATTTTTATACAAAAATAAGAGCTTTTGATGATATTTTTATCAATGTACGTACAAAATCGGAAGAACAGCTGCCTTGCAACTAAGGTAGAGTTATTTTACTATGCGCGATACAACTATGCATCCAAAAATTTTTCCGTGTGCTATAATTCACCTAGAAAATAAAACTTTTGGTAGATCTTCGCCTTACGACAAATAGATTATTATTAAATAATTTTGTATTCTAAGACACACGAAACGAGATATTTATTTACAATTGGCTTACAGACAAAATTTCCATTTCTCAACGAAGGCAACTGCCATTCATGCTTCAGATTTGCACGAATACCCTATTAAAAAATCTAGCTGGGATCCTAACATAGGAAGTTGGCTCCAGAAATCAGCTACTTTCCTAGGTAGGTCCCTAGGTAGTTATAAGATCTTGCCTAGATTCCTAGCTAGGGTTCTACGTCGGAATTTAGGATCTGAGATCAACCAGTTTTCGACCTAGGACCCCAGCTAGGAAATAAGGCAAAATCCTAAAACTAACTAAGAACCTACTTAAGAAACTAGCAGATTTCCGGTGCCAAATTCCTTTATAGGATCCCAGCTAGATTTGTTTAACAGGGCACACCTCACATTCGTTGATAAACGGGGAAATTTCACCCTTATGGCATAATATGTTTTTAACTTATGGTTTGCCTTTTATATTTTTAAAATACCATTACTTCCAAGCATTAAACATCTTTGTCTCAGTAAAAAGTTTATATTCAGAAAAAAATGATATTACACTTGACGCCGGAAATAGAGTCTTTGGCTAGAGCGAATTTTTATTTTGACTATAACATTAACAGCGGCTCCCACCAAGCGACCGTTTAACAATATGAAACGGCAACAACTTATTTATTCGAGTTATGCCGCAGGTCTGTGATAAAGTGCAAGTAAAGGGGAAATGATATTATTATAAATAGTTACTATAACATCATCAAATATTACCATATATCAACCATATATGGCCATAGATGAATTAAGAAAAGACAGATTAGTTAATATAAATTATCTATTACATTGTAATGAATATTTAATTAATTATAATCTTAATTCTTTTACACGTTATACATTATGCTTATTTGAACATTTATATTTGGCGGCTCTTTTTATTTCTATTTCCATGCTAATAGTATTAAGCTAACCGTCCATCTATCAGTATTCCAAAGCCAACTTCAACTATGGGTCGTATACAGCCATTTATATTTTATAAACTTTTATTTTATAAAACCCTAATCTACTATTAAACGAGTATCATTTCTCCTCAACATCGCAAATATTTTTGTCCGTGTCTATTATGGTGATGTAACGGAGTTACAGCAGACTTTACACATTACCTTAATATAAAATCTAAAGTTTTAGTTTAATTTATGGTAATGTTAAAATGAGTTTTCAAAGTTTTTCTCAGTGTCATTATTTTTTTAACATACATGGAGAAAAAAGTTGGGATAATAGTATATTACTTAACAGCGTGTCAAAATGCTATATCCACGGAATTAGTATATTTCCAATTTATCACAATTTTATAGTATAATATTGGATCTAATGAGAAGAACGCCCTGTGGAAGCACTGTTTAGCATTGTTTACGAAAACGCTTGTACTAAATATTATTTCTTGCAGATATATACGTTCTTTCAGTGCTTCCCAGGTCGACCTTCCTATCAAATCCAAAATTATACTATAATAATAAAAATGCTGTTTTTAAGGTAATATAATTTTTCCCGAGTTAAAAGAATCGTTTCTCATTTCAACATTTTGAATATTAATTCATTCATTAAAAATAAATTCAAACACCCTAACTACGTGACTATAGCACTGCGATTTCACCTCAAGTTGGTAACCCAAGCCAAAGGTGAAGAGCTACCAATCTGAAACCACTTTTTTCGAGTTTATTATGATATTTTATTCACCGCGAAAATGAAATATGTTGGTAGCACGCAGGACTACTAATACATATTATTCTTAAGGTGAATAAAAATTATTATACTGTATGTAAAAATGGGGATAAATGACATCTTCTTGTCATACTTATCATACACTTTAAAAGGGGTTACGAGATAAACAATCATTTTTATTATATTGGATCATAATAACTTGTACAATTCTTATAACCTTTTTTACACTTTGTACTAAATATGACAATAATATGTCATTTTTTCCCATTTTTACATACAGTATAATAATTTTTATCCCAACTTTTTTTCTCAGTGTACATATGTCCGAAGAAGAACTAAAAATATCTTACGGAAATGTAAGTTAACTAAGTATGAAAATGACATTATAAGAAGCATGATTTTGATACAGACATCATTATACCTGTCCTGCCTGCTATGGCTCGAAGAAAAAAGTCCGCGCACTGCGTTGCCTATAGCTGCTCCCTTTTTCAAGTCCTTGTCTCTTTCTTTACACCCACTTCTAAGGCTCAATCTCACCTGATGATCTGGATGGCTAGATTTATCAGCCTAAAACAATGAATAATCATTTTAAACAAATAATTAATTTTATTAATATTAAGAATATAAGCAATTTATTCAAAAAAAAACCAACTATGCAGCATCTAAAATCCACATAACTATCAATTCAGTTATTTCAGTCATGGTACGTAAAAATTAAACGTTCTCAAAAAACAAATTGTAAACAAACTTTGTTTTTGTTTTGTATTTACATCAATTCTCACGTCCTACGTATGTAAATAAATAATATTATTGTTTTTATTTCATTAATTAAACAAACTTAAAAGAATTTAAAAATGTGCAAGTATGATAATTGCAATATACACTTGAAATTATAAGCAACGAAACTTAAGCTGCAGTGCAAGGCCTATTGTTATTGAGTTAGTGTCTTTTGTAATCAAAATTGAATTAATTTTTTTATTGATGTACGGATCAATAAGAAATATGGACACAGGTGTACAATTTAATTCACAAAAATGTATTATTGGATTAAATTTAAGGCGTGTTCCAAAATTAACTGCCAGTACTGCGCGAGTGAGACAAACATATGAACATTAATAAGCCAGAAAAAGAAGCACAATACTGTCATTCAATTTTGGAACGTGGCCTTATTTAACGGTTTGTCAAAAGGAAAATACAACGAGTCGACTAAGTCGCTCTCAATTTTTGACGATTGCAGCGCCATTACAATTTGTACAGCGAACTACGATTTGTATAATTTTCAATCCAAGAAATTTAGCGAAGTCTAAAGACCCCGCTGACAATGTTTCATTTTAATCTTTACATTTTTGTATTAATAATTATATAATAATAATTGGTTAATTTATATTATTATTATTATTATTATTTATAAGAAAGGATACTCTTATATTAATTAAATAATTTACCTTGATATTTATTAGTTTGAAGTTCAGAGGAGTAATAGAATTTGTAGTTACAGGACTTAAGTCACAGCGGACTCTCCTGTGTGATTTTTCAACAACTGGCACCTCTTTTTCCAGCCCTAATTGATTTCGTATTGCGAACGAATGGCTTTGGGTAAATAAGATGTTTTCAGTGTTATGTTTTTGATTATTGCTCACCACACTCAATGTTTTGTTATCGTTGCAGCATCTCGGCATTGCACATACACAAAACTATTTCAACAGTGAAGCACAAATATCTCGTCATTTGAAGTATCTATAAAAAATATCAACAATTGTCAAACACATAATGTGGTTGTAATAAAAGTAATTTATTCATCTTACAAATAAAATATGTTGGTAGCCCACAGAGTTACTAACATATTTTACTTTCAGGGTGAATAAAATATCGTACTCAAGTTGAAAACAAGTGGTTTCAGGTTGGTAACCCTTTGTCTTTGACTTGGGTTACCAACTTAAAACCCCTTTTTTCCTCATTAAGTAATATACTATAATAGTTCTTAAATACCTACTGTATTGAGACAAAATATGTACAATATTTCAGAAACTGAAATTTAAATTACAATTTGATTCAACGAATATTTCCTTTTGTTGATCATCCTATTTAGAAATGCATTTTTAATTTTGCTGTTCTCTGAAAGAAAAAGTATTATTATTTATTAAAAAATATATAAATATATAAAAATATTTCAATGTTTATTTTAATACTTACATTTAAAAAAGATGAAAATTAAACGTCAAAAAGGAACCAAAATCTTAATTTTTGGTAAATAATATTAAATTCTTATAAATAGTGTTGACTGTCTAATGATGCTTAAGAAATTTGGGTGCTTGCACTGAAGCTAATTATTTATTATTGATATAGAAACAAATGCCATCAGATGTTTCCGTCAGAAATTGTTTTCTGAAATAAAAACAAAAAATAGTTCAATATAAAACAATAATAGATTATTTTTATCTTTTTTTTTGCATTGTTCAATTACCATAAAAAGTGCAAATAAACCAAATTTTAAAAAGTAATAGAAAATCATTATGTTGACAGTTATTATGTGAAAAATCTATATCCCTACATTCATAAAAACATGTATTTTACAAATGTTTATAAAAAATTAAGAAAGATAAAAGATCCCTTAAATTTAAAAACTATATTTAAATATTGCAAAAATCAGATATAGTGTCTCGGGTCGAGTACAAGAATTACTGTCTCTTATTCAGAAGGGACAAATGGCGACTCATATCCAAAAGAATTAAACAATTCTAATATCCTGAAATTCACAAGAACTCTGAATATTTTATTATTGTATATTTTACTGTATCAAGGGTAGTGGCAGCTATCCGCCCAGCCGAGATAAATAAAAATAAATGAGGAAAATTACATGAAATGACATGACATGGCGATGCTGCCGCTACACCCTTTTCTAGGATTTATAAATATTAACTAATGGTGTCTTTCTCTAATTTGCGTTGTACCATTATAAAAAGGCGAAGAATTGCACCGTTCTTGCCTCATTGACATTAAAAATGACTTCTAGCGGCTAATTTTGTAAGAGTAAAATTGCTTTTCTTTTCTTTTTATCTCTTGCCAAGCCATTTGACACATCCTTACAGGAGTATGGGAACTTCGACCGATTGCCTCCCCGTGGTGTATTCTGGTTTGTGCTAAAATCGATGACTAGATCCTGAACACTCAGCGATCACAACCCATTTCCCACAGTAATTCTCCAATAAAACCTTTCTTTTCCTAACTTCCTTTCCCTTCCCACTCCCCTTACCCTTTCATAGTAGAGGCTATTATCGTGGAAATATAACAGACATAACCTATCAACCCATTGAACTTTGCAGGCCTCTAAAGCATCAAACTAGAATTCATCCATGTAAACAAACAAAAAATTATAAACTAACTCCAACCTGCGGATAACTATTTTGGGCGAGTAATTTTTGCCAGAACAAAAAAGAAGAATAAGTATCGATTGATGGGATCGATGGAATGTAGACAATATGTGTACCAAAAGTACACGGAAAAAAAATATGAAATGCACTACTAAATTTTATTTAAATTACATGTTTTGACTATGATTGACACGAGTAGAAATTATAATTATCGTAGGTAAACAAATTTATGTGAGTCAATTTTATGAAAACTAACCTAGCGAGTTCCTTGAATTACGTATGCTGTATGGCTGAATCAGCCATACAAATTTATCTAATCCTCAACACACTGAAATCGAAGTAGTTTTCGTTGACATATTAAGGTTATGTTCAGTCCCTATAAGATAAGTGTACGGTTGAATCAGCCATACAGTTTATGTAACGTAAACAAATCAAATCAAAATGAGCATAACCTCAAAAATAACACATATCTTTAAATATATAGTAAAATAAAAATTCATTTAAGAAAAATGCAACGTAAGTCAACAGTTAAACAAGTTTAGAATGTTCTAAATTAGTTTTTACATATTGCAACTCTTCTCAGAGAGCTATCTTTTGGAAATGATTTCATCAACTATTTAGATGTTTGTTTCAAATCTATTTCCAAAAAATAGCTCTCCGAGAAGAGTTGAAATATGTAAAAACTGGTTTAAAATATTCCAAATTTGTTTAACTTTTGACATACGTTGCGTTTTTCATACATGAATTTTTATTTAGCAATATATTTAAAGATACGTATTATTTTTGAGGTTATCCTCATTTTGAGTTTGCCAACGAGTGACCTTTCACCTTAACTGACTTTAACTGACTTGGACACCTTTTAACAATCACCCACTTATATAACTAATTATATCCATTCGGTTATACTAGATTTAAATGTAATAGAAAATTTCCTGATGTATTAAATTTTGAATCACTCTCTTGCATGTAAGCATTCAAGTCTTTGCTAATTTCTCGAATCACTACAAGAACAACTCCATTTTAGATAATAAGTAATTTGGACAATTTATAACACATTTTGCTTAATATTTTTGATAAGAAAAATAATAAATAAAAAAACGTTACGTTTAGACAAATTTAATCATAATATTGTGCTTACTACAAATATAGTAAACCTGGATGCATAAAATTATTATTGATGAACGTATAATTATATTATTTATTAATAAATATGTGAGTCATCTTGGTGATAAATTGCGATATAACATTTTTTAATGTGTAATCAGTTTAAAACACATATCTTGTATACATTGAAATTAACTTATTTATTCTTTGCACTTGTATCTATAAAAAGAATCTGCAATTTATCAATTGTGTACAAATGCTAAAATAACACTTCGGAAGCAAAATTAATTAATTTCAGACACTTTTTAATATTATATAATAGTAAAGAAAGAACAAAATTTAAAATTAAAAAAGAATAACTACAATTAAATCAGTGATTATTTGTAATAATTGATTAATCAATCTGTGTTTACTTAATGAGATGCAAAACAATTTTGCTCCCCTTAAAAATAAAATGTATTGATAGCCCGCTTATACGAACATATTTCACTTTCACGGAGAATAAAATATCGTACTCAACTCGAACAAAAGTGGTTTCAGGTTGGTAAAATACTATTAAAGCTTCAAGATGAAATGTCAACAACCTTTAAATTTCAAATTAATATTAATTTAAGCTAATATAAATTCAATAATAGTTTGCAGTTGGTACTTTTATTAATTATTATTGTGGATAATTGTTGACAATTAATTTCAATGCATTCAGACTTTTATTTAAATTTGATTTACGAGCAGCATATTTGATTAATGAGCAATAATTTCAATTATATTAACTAATTAATACTGAATAGCACAAGTAAATCAATTAAAGATTTTTTTTCTACTACGTTTTTGTTTTATATTTTATTAAAGCAAAGCTGTACATTTTTTCCTAATTTATTTTGAATGATTTTACAAATTTTATGCATTATATTAAAGTAGAATTAATGTACAATAGGAAATATTTATTATCATACATCAATGACACAATTTTAATATAATATTATTCAATTAGATTATTATATAGTACATTAGATTTTTGGTACATTTATAGCATTATAACTCAATTTGTTCCATCTTTTTTACATTTAATTAAATTAAAATAGTAATTATATCAAATTTTGCTTTCTAAAAATGATTTTCATTCCAATTTATTGTTTGTTGCACCATTAACTCAAAGCATTTAAACTTTAAATCAATAATTAGCTACTTTTGTTACTCCTATGTTTTGATAATCTTGTGTATTGTACATATAATGGTTCACCAAGTATAACCTTTGTAAAAAATAAAAACAACAATTTTACTAAATGAGTGTTTTTCAGAATCTAACATCCATAAAAAATAAATAAATGATAAAAAAAATTACTGTCAAATATTTAATGCGATTTATCCAAATTGAACCAAACGGCAAACATTTCAGTAGAGAAAAAAGAAATATCACAAACTACTACTTTTTATGTTAATTTAATAAATATAAATATATATAATATATATAAAATAAAGAAAGAAAAACTATAATATAAATAAATAAAATAAAAATATGTAAATATAATAAAAATTATTTATACTATAAATAATAATAAAATTAAAAAATCTCACGGTAACTTTTGGTACCAAAGTACTGCAAATTGCTGTGACAGTTATAATTTTTACCATTTTAATTGATAAAATTTTTCACCCTCCAAAGACATTTCTAAATTGACACAAATTGTTTCCATTTTTACTATTACTCTTCTCTCGGTGTGGCAATAAAAGGATTAACAAGAAGAAATAAACTTGACAGTTAAAAGCTGTCAACCAAAAGAATGGGTATAAATGGTGTCCAACGCAGTTAAGAGAGCAATCCACCCTGAGGAAAAAGAAATACCATAAATTACCATTTTTTTATACCAATTCAAGGACATATTGGAAGATTAGATGTTTTTGCTCACAAATAGCAGAAAAATTTAATAATTATGCAATAATTGTCAATACAATATTATTAAGAATTGCTTTTATGATTATTATTCTCACTATTATTCCTAGGAAAATATTTCACTATTCTGAGATGTCTCTAAATTGATACAAATTGTTTTCAATTTTACTCTGAGAAAAATATGATAGAAAAATTACTAATTTTAACCGTGCTTCAGGTGATTTTCTTGCAGTTTATTAAATCTGTCGGAAAAAAGTTTGTTTGTTTACATTTTTTTTTAATAATTTTTTACTATTTTCTTACTATTTAATACTTGACACTAAAAGTCAGAGTTATTGTCAGAAAAGATGTAAACAAACACTTCTGACAATTATAAGAAATTATCATGAATAATCAAATAATCAAAAATTGTAATAAACTATCAGAGATAATTGGAAAATATCTTTAAAATTGTTAGAGTAAAATTTCCACTAGGGAATAAAAATTACTGTTTATTTTAAAGGAAACATTTGTTTCATTTATCAATGTAACATTTAAAACCAGTTTCTTTACTTTTAAAAACTAACGATACTAATGAAACAAACAAAACTTACAAAATTAGTGTCTTTGCTTTTAAAAAACAGTAATTTTTACCGAAATACGGATGTACATCTAAAATACAGTTAAAAAGCAGTAAATTTTTCTGTCCTATCTTTTTCAGTGTACTATTACTTTTTTCTCAACGCATGATACGCCATAGGAAATGTCAGCTCGTGTCCAGAAACATTTACATCCCTGTCGCTCAGCATCACTAATAAATTCGTTTAAAAAAATAATCAGTGTTTGAGGTGTCGCAGTTTAAGCAACTTGTTAAGCGAAGTATAGTACAACAATTTTGACAGCATGCTACCGATTGACATTCCACCTTCCTACATTGCCTATTTGCACGAATGTAAGTGTGATACGTGATAGTTGCACATATATATTAATACTACATACAAGTATATGTGTGTGTGTGCGCGCGCGCACTTATGCAGGTACCTGAACATTTGTTTGCGGGTGTGTGCAGCCGTGTGTATATATGCGTGCAAATATATAAAATATATACATAAATATATATACACGTATGTGAATAAATAATGAGAACGAGATGAGACAACCAAAAGATGAGACAGAATGAGGGAATTAGATTTGTAGTGAGAGAGAAAGATAGAGAGAGATACGAGTGG